>NW_019059630.1:827815-860213 GCF_000696155.1 Zootermopsis nevadensis
AATGCTTTTGATGTTCTACATCGGTCAAAGATGATAGTGTAGACACGTTGACGTGTCTGGAGGTGTCTAGAAATACTAACGTATCCGAACAGTCATCGTTCAATACTGATTGCGATTGCTTGTAGGGAGAGTAAGTGAAAGGTGGTTGTCGGGGTTGGGGTCAAGGATCTGAAGGGCATTAAAGATGGGGTTATTAAGGTAAATATTATTATCGTTTAGGCAAATGTTTTGTCTAAATGTTTGCTGTTCGTTAATATTTGATTCACAATATGACGCAATTACAGAATATTTTTGTCTTCGTTAATTATATTTCTGTATCATAATAGCACATACATAATTTACCTAAATGAAGGATTTATTCCAGGTATACTTGTCCTTTAGAGGACTTATTTTAGACTATCAGCGAAAGAGCTTCTTTGTGCCTAACCTCACCACCATCTCGTGAAGACGTATCCGAGAGTGGAGGTCTTAACTTCTGCAGAGGTGAGCGGTCAGTTTCATGCTCCGACCGCGTTGCCTCTAGAAAGACCCCTACCGGGATATGAGACGTGTACTTTCGATCCTGGGCTTCTGTGTGGGGTAAAGACGGCTTCCGCGTGACGCTACCGTCTTGGGTTCTTCCTTTGTGTGCATTCTTCGTGCTTGTTAACCGTCTGTGTGTTGTGGTGCTTTAAAAAGCATAATCGACACAATTTTCTAGGTTGCATGATGTTACTATATAACGTCAGGTTAGGATGTCAGAAATGTATCTTAAGTGTTTTTGAGCTTCCAAATTTGTTGGAACAGGTTTAAGCAAGGACTAACAGTTTCGGTTAGCACGAGGTTAGTGAGTCTTTAGATTAGATATGAAAATTTCAGTATTTACATGAAGGACGTATGCCACCCTGACGGAAATTTTACGATAATTGTCAACGTCACGTGACGCATTACGCGGTCATCGCTGATGTCAGCTGTGATTCCGTCATTGAACGTCTGCATTCGTTGGTCTTAAGTTCTCGGTCTACGGCTCTCCTCATTGGTGATAATTATCTTCAGGTGGTGCTCAGTCGTAGTTTCTGCGGGCTGTCGATTAAATGTTAATCTCAGGTTCATTGTAAGGTTACAGCAGCCTGTGTTATGGGTCAGGATTGTGCGTCTATCAGCTACATTTTCGGTGCATTTATTAGATTAGATTAATTGTTATTCATAACTGATACAAATGAACGTATGACGTGATCTTCCCCTGGCGAGTTAAAGTTGTGGAGACTTGAATTATCGCAGTAAAATTGTTAATATGCTGGCGATGTATAATGATCTTTGGAACAAAGTGTTTTAAAGTATCTTATAATTTTGAATATAATACGTAGTTTATAACAAGCTTTCATTAAATATTCCTTTAAATAAATAAGATATTAATAATGTCTAACCTTGAGGTCTTTTATCTAGGTTTCTTAATGCAGAAGACAGTCTGGTTCAACTATAAGCGAAATTCACTTACAAGTCCACGTGTGATTTCCAATTTCGAGGTTAAATTGTTCGTGTAAGCAGGGTACTTAGCCTTTCAAGTGCCGAGTGAAACTGCAGGAAGTGATGTGAATTAGATTACTCTACTTAGACGGTAACCCAGGTTGTTAAAATTTGCTGACGTTTCAAAACTAGTGGATGAGAAACCTAGTACTCAAACATGTAGTCTGCAAAATGTAATCTCATTTTTAGATTACAGGAAATAGTGTAATGTTTTAAATTTCTATTTGTTTATTTAAATCTTGTCAGTCTAATCATAATAAAATTCCTATTAATATTAAAATATTACCATAATTAACATTTAAATATTTAAAATATATTAAATGATATTCTCTATCGAAATGTTCGATTTATATTAGAACATTTCGATAGAGAACATCATTTTAAATATTTAAATGTTAATTTTACTAATATTTAATAGGAATTTTATTGTGATTAGACTGACAAGATTTAAACAAATATATATTTATCACAATGTGACGCAACTTTATCATCTCACGTTTTAAATTTCTTAGACACGGAAGTGAATTAAATTTTTCCACAGTATATATCGTGCTACAACATGGACTAATGCATACGGCAGAATTAGAAGCTGTACCAACTGTTGAAGTTTTCACAATACTATTTCAGAAAGTGGAGTCATAACAAAAAAGCAAAGTTAATCGATGCAGATACAAATGAGGGACACAGATCACAAAGCTACCGCTTCGGTGGCCTGGAAAATTCGGTCACAGATACTCCAGGATGCTGAACAAACAGGGTTACGTGTTTCTGTGCGTCATCTGGGACAGAAGGGTACACTCGCGTTGTTACTGCTACTAGTTACAGGATCCTTGGGTCAATAATTGCTTAAAATTTTTATATTTTAGAAAATAACATAATATGTCATCGAATGTTGGATTGTTTATTGATGCTGTTTCTAGTGCATCGATTTTTAACATGGAGTGAGATAGATTGTAAGATGTGGAAGGAGGTTGTGGCTGTCTTTATCCCAGTATTTACCTGAATTAATTGAAGATCCACAATCATAATAGCCGTTAAATTGACGCAGACTCAACCCTAGAGCTGTTTATCGCAAGAAAAATTGTTTCTTAAAGTATTATATTTCACCAAACATTTATAACTGTTTAATACAGCTTATGGAATTAAAACCAACTTCCAGGTTTAAATAAATGCAAGTAATCACTTCCTTTTGATTGTTTGGTGTTTTCGCTGTAGTTGGCTTGTATTTTTAATAAATTTTAAAGAAAGAGTTTAAGTGTCATTAAGCCTACTTTCTGGTGTCATACTTATGTCTTAATGAGAATTACAGAAAGTGGAATATTTGTACAAATAAAGAAACATACATTAAAGTCACATATTTAAAAATAGACAGGCTGTATATTCTGTTGATCTGTGAAGCCAGGGCGATTACAAAATCAGACGGAACGAGATTATCGTCACTGAGGATAAAATTCACGAGGTTACACTATATTAGATTTGTCTAAAGTGGAATGAAGGCATTTTACGAGAAATAAGATCAGGCAATTATCGGTCAACTTCAAACAAGCAACTCAATATGTTACCCTCACTAAGGAAAATTGCCTCCGAAACATTAAACAATATCCAATAATTAGCTCAACAAGATGTCGTTGGTATTCATCCACTTATTTATATTTTTATTAAAAACAGTAGCTCAGTAGCGTCGACCCGTAGCTACTCACAAACACGTTTTCCCTCTAGAATACGTGAACAACGCACGTCTACAACTTACCCGATGGACCGATGAAACTGAGTGACAGCGACAGGGGAACGTCTGAAGGACTCGGAGGCGGTCCTGTCTCAGTGTCACGTGTCCCACCAAAAATTCCACGTGTGCTAAGGTGACCGAGAACTCGAACCTACGCTGTGAAAAGCCAGAGGCTAATCGCCTGAGCTACAACCCAGACGACAGACATCTTCAGACTCACCGCCATGAAAACCTCAAATCTCATGTAGGTGGAGGTTGTTTGACGGCAACACGTCCTGGCCGCTTTAACCTCTGGGAAAGAGCACCCGGTTCGAGGGTGGATGGGCCTCAGAGTCGGTCTGGACGATATAATTAATATATTTTGTTTTACTATTGACGGAACTCAAACTCCGATAACGTAGAACTGTAGGCTACTGACTGACTTATCCCGGCTTTATAAGACGTTTAATGTGAATTGTGACACACGTCTTAACAAAATTATAAATATGCAATAACAAACGTTCGGGACTATGGAAAAATCTTCGCGGACCGGTGGTTGGCAGCCCTGCTTTGAATTCGGGACGTCTGTGGTTCAAATCTGAGCTTGTAAACCGTCTGTCCTGAAAGTTTCTCGTGGTTTTCCATCTAAGCAAATGCGGAGATAATTCCTTAAATTAGGTCACGACACCTTCCATATCCCTCCCAGTTCATCATATATTAATCATCCAGTGCTATATATAATACGAGCTAATGACATCGTCGTTAAATAAGTACAGTAGTACTGCAGGCCATATTAGTTGGGGCATGTATTTCCTTGAGGAAACAAACAGACTCAAATATTTAATATTTGCATACAGCAAAATTTAGCAACTTACTTCACGTTAAAACATATAAATGGAAATTTTTTTTATTAAGAATCAGACAGAAGGATTTGTGATTCTCAAGTCTGCTCTTTGATTGCGGAGGACTGGGCCTTTGTGAGAGCAAATTGATATCATTTGGAGCGACACTGGAGTGTACCGGGTGTTGCCCGCCGGCCCTGCTCCTATCACACAAATTGAAATTCAGTTCGCCATCCACCATTGTTGACACATAATGATCAGCTGAGTGAGTCCCCTCTTCATGCCCTCCACCCCGACGGATGAAATGTCAGTTGCAGTCCCCAGAGCTCAGAATTTAGCGCGACTGGTGAGTTCTTACTCAGGTACGCTGATGAAGTTTTTCTAATTTCACATGATAGTAGACTTGCTGTAAGAAATATTACTACGCTGCAGATGTTATTGTAAAAGGTATATATTCAGGTTCTGATGGTTACAAGTATGAAGATGCATGTCGTCTAGATTGTTACGTTGTGTAGTCTGGTAGAAGTTTGTCGACGTTTCAGAAGTGCCTGCATCATTGCCCAGAAGACAGGCATCTCATCATCGCAACGACATAATGAGAGTCGTGTGTTATTATTATTAACTCTTTGAAAATGTAATAGCCGCTCACTATGAAACTAGAAGCTTTATCACAGTGTTCATAACAGCCGTTCGCCGGACTCTGTCCCACGCCTTTACACGCCAAGTCCCAATTCTCGTCTGGACCACATTCTCTGCCCCGTCAGCATCCCTTATCTGGAACAGCGCTGGTCGATTCAATCTTTATTAATTTGTCGATTTCTGTATGAACATTTTTTTAGTATTCTTTCCTTATTTTGATTTTCCAGCATTGTCGGGATGTGTGTATTCATAAATATATAGAGACTTTCGTGTTCAGTGTTTCATGTAATCTGTACACACTCAGGTAAACACACAGAGGACATTGGTTTCGTCTCATGTAACTGCGTCTTCAGTTGTTTGAAGAGGTAGATGTGTATCAGAATGCGATATTTGCTGGCAAGTGGCATCACACACACAAGCAGTGCATTCGTCAACTTGAAAGTGAGCTGTAAACGGGGACACAGCATCCGAATAAGACCGAACGAACGTTGGAAGTTTACAAGAGAGTTGTCGAGTGATAATTTGCTTCTCTCTGGGGCCGAGGACAACGCAGTGGGTCAGAAAGGACCGCACAGATGAGGAAGTCTAAAACTATATTGGCATCTAGAGGCACATTGCACGGAACACAAATTCCCTGTAGTGAGTGTCTCAGAGTACATCAAGTCACGTGATGTCCACTCAGCACGAACGTGACCAGGCACGCGTTTCCAGGAATACTCGATGGGAATTGGGATCTGGGTCCGAGGGTTATAGGCCTCGCTAAAGGCCTATAGAAGTGACATGGAAGGAATCAGTAAAACACTTGAGGATTACACTCGGAAGTTCCTGTCCTCTCCTTATTTTTACTGGAGCGATTTGCGTTGAACGTGGAAACCCTTTGATGCTAAAAGAAATCGTTAAACAATTGTTTACTGCTGATGTTTCTCTGATCTTCCGTCTTCTCAATCTGCGTATTGGATGCACACAGTAAGACAACAAGAGGTTCTGTCTGAGGAAGAATAAGAAGATAGCAATACTAGGCACAATCCTCGAGTTGAACATCAATAACAAAGCTGCAGTTCCATCGCATCGCTGGCGTTGTGATTACATGGAATAAATCGCTCCAGATCCGTCGAACAAACATTTTGACTGGTGGCCAGACAGGAATCTGCCATTGTTTTTATTCTCTTTTCTTCTTAAAACAAAAGAGAGGAGCCAGCGGTTGGAACGGACGGGTTTGTGTTTCTTGCTTGCGAGGCTCTGGTTTTTGTCAGAGAGTTTTAAAGAAAACAGAGCGGATGTTGCAGCTTTTCAGGAAATTAAGACTATTCTGTCCCGAATAATGGCTTTTGTTCGACTCAGCTTATGCTCGAAGTATCAAGAATATTGTAGCTTCGACTTTGTTCCTTTCTCAAGAGAAATTGTCATTAAGAGATTCTGAGTTTAAACATTTCAGATCTTGGGGCAAATGAAGAAACTACTGTGTAGATCTATTGCCCGTGGAAAGGGCGTTCTTTGTGACGGGATTTGATTTGATAGAAGAGGAACGTTCTGTCAAAAGCCAGGACCTGGCATTTCTAAAACAAGTTATCTTTATTCTAGAAAATCAATAGATGGTGCCTATTCATCGTTATTTTATACATGAACAGTAGCGAGAACAATAAAAAATGACATGAACAAGAAGACGAGGGTATGAAAGACATTTCTGCCATTTGATGAGAAATAGATTGTTGTCCTCGATAGGAGTCATTTTCCTAAACGGTAAAATATAATTAACATGGCTTATATTATCAAATTTAAACGAGGACCTACCGACCGAGTAATGGCGACTTGATCATCATATCTGACGCTTTAGCGAAAACCGCCAAAAACAGCTCTGAAACCACTAAATTTGTATCAAACGCCTTTGACTTTGGTTCGGTTATGTAAATTTTGAGGACATTTTAGTCAAAGGTCCTCATACGGCCACGTGTAACCATCATGGATCTTAATTAATTTTATGAGTCATTTTACTTAAAGGCCTATGTATGACTTTTTGATAGATGAAACTCGATATACGGATTAATTGATAAAAGCTGAATAAGAAAAGTATTAATTAATATGTCTGCCGTGTAAAAATGAATCAGCACTAGTCGAAAATTTCTAGCGAAAGATTGCTGGTAGAATTGAGATAGTGAATGTGTGTAAATGAAACACATGCACTATTTGGTGAGTTTCATTGCAGTGAAAATCCATTACGCTGGGAGAAAATAACATAGTAGTTGTAAAATTTCATCTATTTTTCATCTCGTATAAGTTAGGATGAATCACAGAACCGATCTGGGAAAGATTAAATAAATCCTGTTCCAGATTGGAATCGAACCTTGTCAGTCCAGTGACGACGCCAATCCCGGCTATGTGCGAGGCATTTGAGGGTACTTTTAACTTAATAACGCCAAACACGTATAGCTTATTATAAGTTCCAGGTCTTCAGACTGTCAGCTGTAAAGCCCGCAAGCCACTTGAGCTCCTATTACGATACTCCTAATGACTCTCGAACTTAGAGCAAGCAGACTGAAGAGCTCAGAGTCTAAAAATGTTTAGTAGCTGAGGAGAACTGTTTTAATTCTGTTTCCCATCCTCCCATTGTTATATCAAGACAGATACCGAATGTGATTCCCGGCCAGAAATTCCTCGTCGCCTCGTTTCGCGGTATTAAGTCATAGTCTGCATGGCAGAAATGTTGGTACAGCGGGAGAAAGTAGAACCAACACCTTCCTCCGACCAGCAACATACTAAAAATATAATTCCCGTCGGCTAGCTGTGTTCTTAATATAGCCAACATAGAGATTAAAAACTTCACACTAATCTAGAGGATGTGTGATGTTAGCTGTTGTCCTCCTCTCTTTATGACAAGATAGCCGAAGGCGTCTCGTACGGAATTACTTTCCCGTAAGAAACAATGTCATATAGCTCAGCTCTCAAAATTAAATTACGTGGTTCCTAGTATAATGCAAGAAAGCATTTTCATTTTCCTGCTATTTTGAACACATCGTTTAAAAAAAATTCACATTACCTGAGATTTCTTTACAGCAGTGATCTTCGTCGAACTCCGTCTGAAAAGGATGGTACAGTGTAAACACTCCGACTTCGTACATTTTGGCTCCGATAAAAAAGTTTTAAACTCCGTGTCATATAAAGCACATAAATTGTTATATTAACAGATAAGCCACGGTGGTCTAGCGGTTAGAACGGTGGCCTTGTAATCCTGGGGTCTCGGGTTCGTTTCCCGGCGGTGCACGAATTTATAACTTGTGTTGGGCAAGGCCGTGGTCTAGGCAACACGGAGTTTTCCTCCGTGGCATCCCAACAATTACTCCATTCACACACAGAAGAAGGCAATGGCAAACCACTGCTGGATCATCTGCCAAGAACGTATATGAACAAGTCCCAGTCCGAGAAAAGGATGGAAGAATCCTGTTCATATGGACCTGTCGTCAGACAGAACACTAAAGAAATAAATTGCAGCTTTTCAGGAAATTAAGACTATTCTGTCCCGAATAATGGCTTTTGTTCGACTCAGCTTATGCTCGAAGTATCAAGAATATTGTAGCTTCGACTTTGTTCCTTTCTCAAGAGAAATTGTCATTAAGAGATTCTGAGTTTAAACATTTCAGATCTTGGGGCAAATGAAGAAACTACTGTGTAGATCTATTGCCCGTGGAAAGGGCGTTCTTTGTGACGGGATTTGATTTGATAGAAGAGGAACGTTCTGTCAAAAGCCAGGACCTGGCATTTCTAAAACAAGTTATCTTTATTCTAGAAAATCAATAGATGGTGCCTATTCATCGTTATTTTATACATGAACAGTAGCGAGAACAATAAAAAATGACATGAACAAGAAGACGAGGGTATGAAAGACATTTCTGCCATTTGATGAGAAATAGATTGTTGTCCTCGATAGGAGTCATTTTCCTAAACGGTAAAATATAATTAACATGGCTTATATTATCAAATTTAAACGAGGACCTACCGACCGAGTAATGGCGACTTGATCATCATATCTGACGCTTTAGCGAAAACCGCCAAAAACAGCTCTGAAACCACTAAATTTGTATCAAACGCCTTTGACTTTGGTTCGGTTATGTAAATTTTGAGGACATTTTAGTCAAAGGTCCTCATACGGCCACGTGTAACCATCATGGATCTTAATTAATTTTATGAGTCATTTTACTTAAAGGCCTATGTATGACTTTTTGATAGATGAAACTCGATATACGGATTAATTGATAAAAGCTGAATAAGAAAAGTATTAATTAATATGTCTGCCGTGTAAAAATGAATCAGCACTAGTCGAAAATTTCTAGCGAAAGATTGCTGGTAGAATTGAGATAGTGAATGTGTGTAAATGAAACACATGCACTATTTGGTGAGTTTCATTGCAGTGAAAATCCATTACGCTGGGAGAAAATAACATAGTAGTTGTAAAATTTCATCTATTTTTCATCTCGTATAAGTTAGGATGAATCACAGAACCGATCTGGGAAAGATTAAATAAATCCTGTTCCAGATTGGAATCGAACCTTGTCAGTCCAGTGACGACGCCAATCCCGGCTATGTGCGAGGCATTTGAGGGTACTTTTAACTTAATAACGCCAAACACGTATAGCTTATTATAAGTTCCAGGTCTTCAGACTGTCAGCTGTAAAGCCCGCAAGCCACTTGAGCTCCTATTACGATACTCCTAATGACTCTCGAACTTAGAGCAAGCAGACTGAAGAGCTCAGAGTCTAAAAATGTTTAGTAGCTGAGGAGAACTGTTTTAATTCTGTTTCCCATCCTCCCATTGTTATATCAAGACAGATACCGAATGTGATTCCCGGCCAGAAATTCCTCGTCGCCTCGTTTCGCGGTATTAAGTCATAGTCTGCATGGCAGAAATGTTGGTACAGCGGGAGAAAGTAGAACCAACACCTTCCTCCGACCAGCAACATACTAAAAATATAATTCCCGTCGGCTAGCTGTGTTCTTAATATAGCCAACATAGAGATTAAAAACTTCACACTAATCTAGAGGATGTGTGATGTTAGCTGTTGTCCTCCTCTCTTTATGACAAGATAGCCGAAGGCGTCTCGTACGGAATTACTTTCCCGTAAGAAACAATGTCATATAGCTCAGCTCTCAAAATTAAATTACGTGGTTCCTAGTATAATGCAAGAAAGCATTTTCATTTTCCTGCTATTTTGAACACATCGTTTAAAAAAAATTCACATTACCTGAGATTTCTTTACAGCAGTGATCTTCGTCGAACTCCGTCTGAAAAGGATGGTACAGTGTAAACACTCCGACTTCGTACATTTTGGCTCCGATAAAAAAGTTTTAAACTCCGTGTCATATAAAGCACATAAATTGTTATATTAACAGATAAGCCACGGTGGTCTAGCGGTTAGAACGGTGGCCTTGTAATCCTGGGGTCTCGGGTTCGTTTCCCGGCGGTGCACGAATTTATAACTTGTGTTGGGCAAGGCCGTGGTCTAGGCAACACGGAGTTTTCCTCCGTGGCATCCCAACAATTACTCCATTCACACACAGAAGAAGGCAATGGCAAACCACTGCTGGATCATCTGCCAAGAACGTATATGAACAAGTCCCAGTCCGAGAAAAGGATGGAAGAATCCTGTTCATATGGACCTGTCGTCAGACAGAACACTAAAGAAATAAAACTTCTGGATCATCTGCCAAGAACGTATATGAACAGGTCCCAGTCCGGGAAAAGGATGGAAGGATCCTATTCATATGGACATGTCGTCAGACAGAACACTACATAAAAAAATTCAGCAGAATCGAACATGGTCGTCGTGCGAATTTTTGAAAATGGAGCAATTATACCTTTATTTAAGGCAAGATCTAAAGCTTTGTATGGCGAGAAATAGAATTAAAAATGTAGTTTTACTAAGGAACTTTTCAGGATAAGTTAAAATAATAACACGGTTGGCGGGGAAAATTGTTTTGGTGAGGTGATTATAAGGTTAAAAACCTTTCATCGTAAAGAGTAGAAGATGCAGGAAGTATTTTTCTCGGAAACCTTGCTAATCCCTTCTACCCATAAGTCAACATGGCGCCACAAATCAGAAGGCCAAAATCATTGACGCAGATTAAAATTGTTCTACAACACAGCGAACCAGTGAAATATATAGACCTAATATGAATTAGTAAATGAGCGGTTTACAATAGGCCTGCTTGTTGAAAAATTTCAACATTTTTGCAGGTCGTGAATTCTTGTAGGCTACGATGTGATGGGTGTGTGTGTGTCGGGGGGGGGGGGGGGGAACGCAAGAAATAGAAAAATTTGGTGGAAGTACGTGTTGGAAAATGTCCACTTGAGACACTGAGAGGGATGTAAGGAGTGGCATTAAGATTGCTTCTGGGGAATGAGGCTCTTAGTATCGGACGTCATGAAACGGGATCATTTCCAGGGGCGATACTGGGGCTGATGGACCTTTGGGTTTTACCGCTGCAGTGTTAGTGTTAGAATGTTAAAAGACTTGGGTTGTGAAGTGTATATGATTGCTTGTTACAAAGATAAGTATTCGGCCTACGAGTGATTTCAAATCCGTACGTACTGTCTGATCCTTCAAAACCCTATAATGACTGTTGGTGATTTTAAAAATTTGTTAAGCCATTTTGTTCTTCCTGTTTGTTGTCGCACTTTTTATAAGCTTCTTACGACCAACTTTTGGTTGACTCTAAAAGCTCAACTGCCTGATCCCGGAAAAAAATTAATATTTTAATAATTTTCCTCAAGTTACTCACAGACGTACAACCGTATTATTTTGTGAACGTGTTTTAAACATATTTTTATGTAACATCAGGATGAAACTTCATATTTTTATTATAAATTTTCCTTCTGACTCATTATTGACGGTTTAAATTTATCCTCCACAAACCGCATTTTAAAACATCCTTCCACAGATTATACAAATTTTTGAACAAGCTATCAAAAGACAATTGAATAAAAATTTTCTTGGATATTATCCATCGTCTAGTAAATATAACGAACAAACTGTCAAAAGAGTTAATTTTGATATTTGTCTCTTCCTTTATTCGAGTGGCGTTTTTCGCGGCTTAACACGTAACAGACGAAGTTCGGAAACCGTTAAAAGCATCGTGTACCCTCTATTTTAAAACTGTTCACTTTGTTTATAAAGCAAAATTAGTTGATAAAGTTTGCGATATCCGTTTAACACAAGCGAACACATACGAGGCGCCATTTTCCAGCATCCCGTGTCAGTGTTTAGACATTATCATACTAAAAGTGTCACGACACGATGGTATTAACCATACAAAAGCTTAAAACGACTACCAAATTTCTACGTAACAGAAAATTCTCTGGTTGAAGTATTTTTTTCATAATTTGACAAACATTCCCAGCAATAAGAAATAATAATTCTATATATGTCAGTAGCATAAATAATTATATAAAAATTATCGTGTTTATGGTTATTTCTTAAAGAACTCTGATGACTGACAACTTTTTACTCTTTCCTTCCGAGCAAATTTCAGGCGGCTGACAACGTATGTGGAGACCTGTTAATGGGCATATTGAATTATAAGTGCAGCGTAAGAGACCCTGGTTTTTTTGTAGTTGCTTTGCTGGGCTGCAGACAGAGGTCAGCATGTGCTGGCTAAGTTCACCAGTCAGACAAAAATGTAGACAACTGAATGCAACTGACCTGAACACCAGCTCCAGCGTTTACACGTGTTTAAACAGTCGAAATGAAACAAAGCGTCGGATTATTCACACAGCGATGAGTACAGACAACAAGGGGATTAAATCATATTTCGCGCCAATATTTTCCCACATCCCGACACACAGAACACAGACATGTTAGCAACTTCCGTGAATAATAACGTAAAAAATTAGATATTCTACAGTCCTTGGTTTTCGCAGACGAGTAGATATCTTGAACTCTGACTAAGAATATATTTTTTTTTAATACGAAGTCTTGTCATTTCTTCCCGCCCTCTCTGCCTGGTGTTCAAGGTTATATAAAGTTCAATACTTAATATGAATATTTGTACTTGTGACCACAGCTGTGAGATCCTCAAAACTTCGACGTCTTGCAAAAGCCTCTTACGTTGCTACATAATCGTATAGGGCCTTTGGTTTAAAGCATATTTTTGGCACTTGCAAGACGAATTACCCTGAGGCCTGATCGTGAATTGCAGGATCGGAATGTAATAAGTGAGTAGAATTCTATTTATTTCTGCAGTGCACAAGTCACGTTAAAGTGAACTGTTACACTGTTCATCAAATTTATTACATATGCAAATAAAAATTAATCTAATATAGACCTAAAACTGGTTACGAGCACTAGGTAAGATATCGATAAATATATTTTTTTTATAATTTATTTAAAGACGCTTTCAGTAACTCAGACTACATAGATCACAATAATTGGATTATTTTAATAGTGGAATTGATATTATTTATAGGGAAACAGTCCTGGTTTAATTTAAGGTAAGATTTCTGCATTTGACTGAAGTAACTGAGGAAAAAACATAAAAAGCTTTAGTTAGGATAGCCGTTCTCTGGGTAGATATTCAAACCCGAGACCTCTCGAATACGAAGCAGAGCTTGGAGTGTGTGTGTGTGCATCAGGAAGCCGACGTCAACAGATACATGTCCTGGTCGAATGGTAATACGCACTTTAGAAATTATGTTATATTTTAGTCGTGCTGTGGACATGTTACATAACATTTTTTCCTGTATTGTTCATTGGAGAAGGAAAATAGAGTAAAGAGATTGATGGTAAATCCAGTCAATATTGCTTCCCCTGGGGGATCTGTGAACATCCCCCTCATTGTCTCGCAGCTAGCAGCTTTTCCTAGCAATAGGGGGCAACAAGGGAGACACGGATTAAATGGAAAACAGGCATCCTATAGTGAGTTTTTAGGCGAAGAAAACTGTGGGAAATTTCCCCCCACCTCTATATGCATTGAAATTTTATTCTGTCGCTTGTGTACGAGGGACTGGATAAGATTATAAAATACGAAGCCGATAGGTGACGTCATGCCGGACCCCTTTTTACCCCCCCCCCTCGTATTTCGCGCCTAAAAGATTAGTCTCGAAATGCAATCATTAATTCAGTAACGGTCTCTTTTACCACAGTTTCATCCTGTCCCCAAAGGGATGGTTGCAAAGTGATTTTTCGTTTGACCTAACCTTACACCGTATCATCTGTTAATAATTCGACAGCTCAGATAAGTGGTGCCCCTAGCAGTATCCCAGCCACACTCTGCTTTATTATCCACCGCCTGATGGCGGAGTGTCGTCTCACACATCGTTAGTTTCAATATGCGAGTCTGAGGAGAGCTCACTCATTAATATAGCCGGAAAATTAAATGACTCGGAATTCGCCATTAAAAGTCACACCCAATTGGGATTCTGCGATGAAACCATATGGCCCGGTGACCGATTCTTTAATATCTAAATTATATTTTATGTTTCACTACACTCAAGACACAATGCACCTTATACACAAGCCTAAGCCAGTCACTAAAATAAGGAATATGGAACCAAATTGTAAAGAAAACCAGTCCGATCCATCTCCGATGCTCATAAATTATCTCCTTAAGAAGATGGCTGTCTTCTGGATTGTTGCGCCGTGTAGTCTGGTTAAAGTTTGCCGACGTTGCTGCCTCCATCATCGGGAACTAATTTTGGTCTAATGTTATTCTCCAATGTACTCCTAAATCTCGCAAATGGTCTCTGCCTTCAGGGTTTTCTGGCTCAATATTCGTACTAACCCACTGCCTTCCTCACACACTTATCTCATTCTCCTTAACTCATTCTCCTTAACTCTGGGGAAGAATATATATTTCGAAATTAATTTGTCTCTATTTTCTTCAAACTCATATTTCGTTATTCCTTTGTCCCAGACATTTTCCTCAACAATATTTTCTCCATTTGCATTTAATTATTTGTGGTTTATTTAATGACACTGTTATTAGCTCAGTCTACATACCGTTGAACGATATGATAATTAGTCATTAAAGAACTGTAGAAAGTAAAGAGGGAAGCGGTCGTGGCCTAATTTAAGGTAGTATTCATGAGATGGTCTGCAGATAATCAACGATGTCACGACAACCAGTTTCCAGGCCGATACTGGAACCCGGGACTCACTAATATAAAACAAAAGTTTTAACTATTCGAAAACGATGTTCTGGACCCAGACACATTCAGTCTGTATCTGTCGATATGAGAAGCAAAGTTTCACACCCGTACATAACTGCAGGATGAATGGTAATGGTTATTGGAGTAGGTTTATCAAAAATTAATTAAAAATTATAAAAACTTAAGGCCGCCACCGAGACGCAAACACCGATTAAGTGTTTAGCAGGTCCGTAATTAGTCAAACGTTAAAGATATTGGGAGGTACTAGGCGGTCCGCTTATCATTCGATAGACTGCAATAACCGCTGAGGACATGTTGGTAAAGAGACACATAAACATGCGAGTAGCTCGCAGGATGCTGAATTAACTTGCTTCAAAAAAACTTGAATAAATTATTCTGGCAACCTGCGTGTTCGTGATGGCGTAAGCATATACAGGGCATCACAATTAAGCGCTGTTGATGTAACTAAGTTGTAGACTCACAAGTGTGCAGTCTCAGACCGCAGTTTCGTTGCAAAGTAGATTTAATCTGGAGCACCACCGAGTGGTTTATTATTTATACGTGTGAATCACGTTGCCACCAAATAGTTAGACGTGTAGTTTGGATGGAATATATTAGTAGGAAAACTTTATTAAAGAGTTCGAGTATAAGACATAGCATGAATTAAGAGGATAAAATTTAAGAAGTACAGATGTTAATCATTTTGTGTTTCGAGAGTGTAATCTGGATTAAAAAAATGTTTACGACTGGATCGGATGGCGTACTTAGTGGCAGAGATGTTGGACGTTTAGGTTCTGTTGCAGAGATGCATTTATTTACGTACGAGTATTTTTAAATGTCTACATTATCAATACGTACATACACAGGCTGGCGATTGAGGAACATTTAGAATGAGCATGGTTGTGGCAGTGGGGTGGTGATATCTAGAGAAATATTAGGTTTGTCCATTTTTTTATAATACCAATGCAAATGGCTCGTTCTTAATTTTACAGTTATCGCTTAAAATAGTTAATTACCATGATTGATGGCAACTCCATATTCATTATTCGAACACTAGGATCATGTGTTCGAATCCCACTAAATGGAGATGTTTATCCACGTTTTTCTGTTTTGCGAATTCCCTGACCACCAAATGTCTAAGAGAATATGCAGTCTTAGAAGTCGGATCAAGCCATAAGGCCTAATTTTCGAACATTATAAAAGCAATAGCTACCTGATTTTCATTTCATAATTCTTAATGATTGTAAAAGAGAAAATATTGTTACGATTTAATTAGAGGTATTATATAAGATTAATTTTCACTCAAGAGATTACAGCACAGAGATTTGTGAGTATAATGGATATAATAACCGCCACGGTGGTCTAGCGGTTAGAACGCTGGCCTTATAATCCTGGGGTCTCGGGTTCGATTCTCGGCGGTGCCCGAATTTATAACTTGTGTTGGGCAAGGCTGTGGTCTAGGCAACACGGAGTTTTCCCCCGTGGCATCCCAACAATTACTCCATTCACACACAGAAGAAGGCAATGGCAAACCACTTTTGGATCATCTGCCAAGAACGTATATGAACAGGTCCCAGTCCGAGAAAAGGATGGAAGGATCCTGTTCATATGGACCTGTCGTCAGACAGAACACTAAATAATAATAAGATGAGGTGGGCTAGCGGTTAGAACGCTGGAAAGGATGGAAGGATCCTGTTCATATGGACCTGTCGTCAGACAGAACACTAAATAAATAATAATAATGGATATAATAACACTAGTCCCAGCCGTGGTCTCACAAAGCATTATTTTCATCTCACATCCGGGGCGATGTAATTGGGGTGCTATATGGCTGAGTCTCTCGCAGTGTAAGAGCGACATCGTCCTCCCGCCCAGAAGATCTGCTCTTCTAGTGCGGTTCCACATTTCACAATAAAATACAGTTTTAAAGAAAATTACTTTCTCAGCTGTTTTCTCAATTACTTTACATGAGAGACGAGAGCAAGTCGGAATTAGGTTCTCTTCCAGAGTTATTTTTAGTTCTCTTTGTAGAAGGAAGGAGGGAAGATGGAGGCCCAATTCTTTTTTCCTTTCATCGTCTTATAAACCATGACCAAACAGCCCACATTCCTCACTTCGCATCTTCCTAACACGCAGTGGCGGACTTGAGGATTCAGCTTCGGAGTTTGTAAACATAAAACGTATTCAGTCCTTGATAATGTTCTATAGCCGCTCAGTGATAGGACCTTGGCTCCTTGGTAGACACTTAAATCTTCTCAGGGGTAACTGCCGACAACTAGAAGCTGCCGCTATTTCTGAATATATTCTTTTACACTATTTATTTAGTAATATATCCTTTATTTAATAGCGTTGAAGAGCGCCAAATTTTAAGTTTTAAATTTAAACTTTATAACACCAATTTTAAGTTTTAAATTTAAACTTTATAACACCAATTTTAAGTTTTAAATTTAAACTTTATAACACCAATTTTAAGTTTTAAATTTAAACTTTATAACACCAATTTTAACAACTAAGTTTGTGTATAGACGGAAATAAAGGATATATTACTGAATTAAACACAAACATGACGCAATTAAACTACAAACTATTTATTTATTTAAGAACAATACAGATGATGATATTTGACTTTAGCCACAAGAAGATGATTTCAGAATTGTATTGGATTTTGCGTGCGACTGTCTTTAAAGTTTGTTGGAGAGTCTCAAACTGATGAGGTGCTGTAAGCGTCCTGTCCCCGGTTCGAAACATTCAAAACCTGTGACGTATTCACTCGCGTACAGATCTTGCGTCTAATTGGCTCTTTCAAAGTTTCTTCTTCACACTCCTTAATGTGTACGGTCCACTAACAGTCGTATGGTGAGTGATAATGAACCATAAATTCCAAAATTGACTTTTGACATATTGAAACCATAAATGTCAAAGTGTGATACATGAGACTACACCCAATTCACGACAATTTATTACCCATTAGTGTCAAAACCAAGACTTCCGGGAACCTAAGGTCCTCGCACGTCTGTCTTAAACAATTACGTAGATGTCATGAAATAGAAGTATATAGCCCAGTATTATACTCCAAACACCACTAAAAGTTAACATTTTGAAAATAAAACTTAAAACAAATTCAGATTAATAAAATAATAAGAAATTAAATAGTATAATTAAATTACCTCAGTAGAAGATGTAATTTGGACCGTCACAGTCGGTTAGGTAAAAATTCGTTTCGAAGATTAACGTGGCAATGAATTTAACGAGTATTTGCAGGAATAGAGGAAATTTAAATACGTAAATACGAAGGTAACAACTAGTTTCATAAAGTTTGTGTTCAAGAACAAATAGTATCTTAGCTAGTCTAGATATTACACATCTTTGTACGGAACACAAAGGTTTGTTGCCATGTAAGGTCAGTCTATTACAATAAACAATCATTTATTTCTAACAAAATAAAATATTTAAAATCATTGGATACAAATAAACAACTTTGGTGCTGTGTAAGAATAGCTTAAACCAAGCGTAATTCCGACCGACTTAAGTACTCTTTTGAGGACCCTAGGTAACGATGGTAGAGGCCTTGGGGTTGGCATGAGTCTGCAATGATTCACTCACAGGCAGAAAATGACGAATTGCTCGGTTTTTGTTATATTTTTGTTGTAAAGGAAATATACACCGAGACATTATTTTTTAAAATGTGAATATTTATTGTTTAAATCTTGTCCGTCTAATCACAATAAATTCTTATTAAATATTAAAATATTACAATAATTAACATTTAAAATATTTAAAATATTAAATGATGTTCTTTATCGAAATATTCGATTTACATTAGACCATAATATTATATATTATATAGAAATTGTATTTAAGTTATTATTGGTTTGAATCTTTATATAATTATATACACCTGAAGATAGTTCTTTTAGGAACTGAAACATGTCGTGAAAAAAAAATGATGGTCTAATGTAAATCGAATATTTCGATAAAGAACATCATTTAATATTTTAAATATTTTAAATGTTAATTATTGTAATATTTTAATATTTAATAAGAATTTATTGTGATTAGACGGACAAGATTTAATATATATTTATTATATCACAGTATGACGCAACTTTACCATCTCATGTGAATATTTGTTAAACTGACCTTTATTAAAGTAATATGTTCGTGTGTGCCAGTGTATGGAGTGTGGGATTTTATAAATATTTCAGTCACGTATCAGGAAGTTTATTTTAATTTTCGCAAACTCATAATTATTACGCAGTTGTCCCTCGATTTACGTACTTCTGATTTACGAATTTTTGCCGAGATGAATCATTTACACTTTTTTTTAAATTTAAGGATATTATTTTGTTATAGCGAAAAACCAGCCTTCGTCCGGGCACCGAGAATCCTCCTCGGATTACATCAAGTTCTGAAGTTCATTCTGTACATATAGTAACTGCTGTTCAATGTAAACATTTGTGTTAATATTTCCATGGCGATTTTCAGTTTTACGTATGCAATAACTATTATAAAGAATTAATTATGTTTTTTTATTGTTAGTTTTGTGATCGTGTTGTATTAGGACACAGAAATAAATATTGGGTGACTTTTTGAGGTATCAGAAACCAGTCAGATTTTTATCTTGAAATTAATGTCAGTTTTACATTCGATTAGATTCACAAATTTTCAACTTACGAACAGTTTTCAAATAAACGGATTATTTAACTATTTTACTGTCAGAAATACGTCATTTCCGATACTTAACATAAACAGTATGAGAAGGGGAAATGAATTCAACAAGTTAACATTGAGTATAAGTGACTGCTTAAGAACTGAGATAGTACAAAAGTAACAATACATTTGTGCGAATAGGCACAGATTGCCAAGTTTAATTCAAAGACAAAATAATGTTCTGCCCACAAAATAAAACCCCAGTTAAAATCTTAATAACTAAGCTGCTTACATTTGAGGTATAAAAGATTCAATATCTGGGACCGATAATTATTATTTGAGGTAATCATAAAAAGTGAATCTTCATAATACGGTTTGCATGTGTTCCAGATCTTTGTTGTTTAATCTCTCTTAGATCCAAATATATTTGTGAGAGATTATTCATGAAGCAGCTTATACACAGGTATTACTGTAATTTTTTTAATATTCCTTACACCAGACAGCGTTTGTTGTAAAAAGTGATAAATTGTTTGTTTTTTATTTAAATTTACAGTATCAGATTAAGTGAACTCTATCCTTTGTAATATTCGTTAATTTGACCTTCACTTCTCACTAATCTTCATAGTTTCAGTAACGAACCCTGCATAATTCTTTCTCACCGCCCCTCTAAAAAGACCCCCGCTGGCCCTCTCTCCTAATGCTCCCCTGGGTGACAACGTCAGACCCTAAATTACATTAGAAGGGATCAGTTTCCCAATTACGACCGCCCTGATTTGACCTTCTGTCAGGATGCATTTACTCCGTGTTCTTGTAGCAGACACGGAGAGGGCGTAAGGTAGGAACCCACGTTCGTACCAGGGCAATCGACTTGGGTGCCGTATCGCACCGTTCACGAAGTAAAGGGGCCTGGTTCACACCTCGCCTCACCCACTTGCTACCTACGTCGTTCGGTTAATACTCTGTTCAAGCAACGCCGCTTGTGAATAGATAATGTCCGACTATTACAGCATGACCAATGAGGTGTCCCCTCTCCGTCTCTCGTAAACTGCGTCGAACTTGCATTCTGGATGGTCATGAAAAACCGGTCAGACGGTAGGATGACTTATTTATAAATGTTGAGGGTCAGAACGAAGCTGAACATTTATTTATTATAAACTGAATAAATCGAAGATTACATATTTAGAATGTGTCAGACATAATGAATTACCTACATGACGTAAGATATCGTATATATCTAGAATGTGTCAGACATAATTAATTACCTACATGACGTAAGATATCGTAATTTATGTTATTGTAATCCTATTCAGGATTTTAAGAATATTAAACCGATAGCACAGATATTACCATAGGTCTATTTACAATTACCATAATATTTTTTATCTTAAAATCTTAACAAGGACCACACAAATCCTGATAGGCCTAATAGATATTCTTAGAAAAATACAAAACAAACCTTCCTTCTTACATTTAACTTACTTCCAACTGCGAGGGGTAGCAGAACTGATGGAATAAATTATAATGCTGAAAAATAAATATTAAACTAATAATATTTTCAACTGAACTTTCGAATGTATTTATCCGTGATCCATTACTTTAAATTTCCGAAGTTTTTACACCAATTTCCTTAATATCCGAGAAAATGTAAAAGCAAAATCTAGTTAAACAAGTCTTAGGCCTTATATTAGCCCTTTGAAATCTAAGATTTGCCTAAATAATGTTTAATAATTCAGTTCGTACCGCAAATAAAACACAAAACTTCAGGGTTAAAAAGATCAACTGGTTAACGCTGTTTAAGGAAATCATCTGTGTTTACTCAGACAATCATACGAAATTAAGAGTTATTATTTGTTACTGCAAGTGAGACTTACTGTTACCACAGGGCTATAAGGGATTAACCATCTAACACATGCATATTTCGATCTTCTTCAGTCATCTACAGGGATTAATTTACGAAAATAATCACAAATATTAGCGCAATGTTAAGTTTCGTTAGAAGACTTAACAAAAGTTCACTTTTCACAATATAAATTAATGACCAGTGGTATAACTGTTTTGCTAATGGACATATTTTGCATCAACACTCAGTGTACAGAACATGGAAGTTCAATTATAAACAAATATTAAATCTTAAACAATTTTTTATAGCTTGAAAGGACATTCAACTTTCAAGCTACTGTCAAGTAGAATGAATTGGTCTTTATCATCGCTTATAATGTGGACATAGAAACAATAGAATAGAATAATTTACTCTGCACTTATTCAGCTGCCAGCAAAGGAAAGCAGCTATTACAGTTTACAATCCAAGAGACTGACATAAGACGATAGATTCATCTAGATCTATGAGAATAGATAGGATATCATGCACAGAATAAGATTGAGAAACTTTTACAATTCCTTATATCCAAATGTCAAATGGGATTTCGCCATGTAATCATACGTTACCTTCTTTGTTAGAAATGTAAGGGGCTGTCAATACCACCGATCTGAATTTCAGATAATTCATTCTCTTTCCGTGACTCCAATTCTGTATTACCCCCCTTTTACATAACCAGGTGAAAGCGATATTGGCACGTAATTGTGACCACGTTACGTCAGAATTAAATTGTGTGCAATGAACAGAAATATAAAGTAGAGTCTTTCAAAGTACATTTCTTTATTATTCATTGTGGAGAGGTTATAGTTCGAGATTTCCTGTAATTAGAGACGAGCCCGATTTATTATTCGTATTATGTATGTAAGGGAGTCAGAGTCAGCGATCTGCATGAACTGCCAATTATTCTTCCGTGAAGCTGATTACTTTCGTCGACAGTCTCTCCCCCTGAGCGCAGCCTCGATGCCGGTTACAGGAAATGGGCCTTCTGTGAATTAGGATCGTATAAGATTCTGCCTTTGGTATTGGAAAATTGATCGAGGACTCTTTCAGAATATGTAAAGTTCCTGCCACATTGGTACAGCAGCATCATCTGTAATCCGCAGATATCTACTTGAGTCGAAATGACGAACGATAATGTATTCCCGCGTAATATTTTTGTGGAGCTGATGAAGAGGGAGGAGAGAGAAGGCAAAATGTCTTGTTCAATCGACTATGAAATTGAAAAGAAAACGGTGCTGATGTTTGCTTGATGTATAATACGAGCGTTAGAGGCATTTCTGGGCTCTTTTCTTTCAACATCACGAAGTTCTAGAAAGAAATGTTTAGGGGGTGGAAGAGTAGGGGAAGAGAGAGAGACAATTGGAATGAGATTTCTAGAAAGTTGGCGTTGTGCGGCCAGTCTTCTTTATTGGAAAGTGGCGCGGGCCAATTTAATTGCTTGGCTCTGCGAAGAGACTGAGGCCCGATTGAGATGGGTTTCGGCTGAAGATCGGATGTGGGGGGTGTACCGGAAACCCCGTGAAATGACAGTGAAGATAAAGTGATTTCCAGCACAACCGAGTGTTTCCTCCTTTACCTCCATTCTCACATCAAGAACCTCCCAATGACAAGAATCTCAGCATCGAAGTTCTCCTAGACAAAGTCTCGCAAACTTAGAACTGCCGAGGGACAATTTTGGCTCCGATAAAAATGTTTTAAACTCCGTGTCATACAAAGCACATAAATTGTTATATTAACAGATAAGCCACGGTGGTCTAGCGGTTAGAACGCTGGCCTTGTAATCCTGGGGTCTCGGGTTCGATTCCCGGCGGTGCCCGAATTTATAACTTGTGTTGGGCAAGGCCGTGGTCTAGGCAACACGGAGTTTTCCTCCGTGGCATCCCAACAACTACTCCATTCACACACAGAAGAAGGCAATGGCAAACCGCTTCTGGATCATCTGCCAAGAACGTATATGAACAGGTCCCAGTCCGAGAAAAGGATGGAAGGATCCTGTTCATATGGACCTGTCGTCAGACAGAACACTAAATAAATAAATAATTAACAGATATAAACGAATGTAGGGTTAAATATAATTGTATCCAGCATGCCACTTTCATAAGATTATTCCCAGTTGCCTGAGGAAAACAGTAGTTGATTGTTGTATTGTGTCTCCACCAGGTTCCGACAAGAACTGCTACCTAGCAATGAGGGGAATATTAGAAACAATGATAAGCTGGTAAAACACATCGTACTCTCCTCTTAGGTTTAAAATGAACCACTTACATTACCGACGTGATTAGTGTTTAGTGTATATCACGTTTACCAACCAAAGAACCTCGATCCACGATCCGTATGTTTCATCACTTAAATTTGTGTTTGCGTGCTGATCTCTTCTTGTCCAATGTTTGTCGTAAATAAATGCTTAAGCTCTCGAAGACGTGGCGGACATGTGTATCTTCTATGGACCCAGAAATAACAGCTTTAAGGGTACCGTTATGTGCATTACTATGAAGTTTCAGCTCATAGAATGAGGGGAAATCTATGAAAATCTAACGTCTCAAAAATTCTGAAAATAAAATGAGGTTTTCAACTTAAAAGTATACTTTTTTCCGGCTTACATCCGTGATGTCCTTATGTGAAGATATCGTCCTTAGTTTTTGATAGAACTAGAAATTTCATTTTGTGCAACAGGCCACGAACAAGTGAAGAGAGTTTTGTTAAACTCTGTTGTTCTCATGCGTTTGTTACTTGGAAGTCAATGTGTGAATTTAGTGTTTATCACTGAATGTAAATTGGACAATTAGGTGGTAGGCAAGTACATAGGTTATTCAATACTGTGGATCTAATCTGGTATATACGTATTACGACAATATGGGTAGATATGTTTGGGTTTACATCTCATTAAAACATCGATATAAAAGTGTAAGTAAGTGATCCGAATATATTTCCTGTTCAATCCAAGCTTGTCCACTAGTAAAATAATAAGTAAACCTATTAGTTGTTCAAGAATCACGACGAAGGTATTTTTTAAAGGTTCCCGAGTTAAATTCTGGCTTCGTTGAACACACCTCAAACTTAATATTACTTTATCGGGTAAATAAATTCATTCTGAGTCTTATCCGTATTTTTGGATGTAGAAAAACATTTCCTTTAAATCTGGTATTTGGCTTAGTTCCCGTTGATTTCAAAGGGAAAAATCCTTATTTATATTTAATTTTATTACCGCGAAATAAAGTTCTGTAAACTTTCGTCAGGCTACCACGACGAGCATAACTTTTTTGTAAGCTTGTTACCATGACCTCTAGTCTTTGCACTCAGTATTCGCAGGCAAAACCAGTTTCATGATTGTTCTAAGGACGAATATAAAAGCTGAAAGTAAAATTAGTTATGTGAAGATATTTTCATAGAATAGTTTGCCGTTTGTAACATTTATTACACGACATATTTCGCCTTAAGTTTTTTTCCTTAAATTTGTCGTAAAATATATCGATGACTGTTCAGTGCACCGTGTATTATTATGTGATAATTCCTAGACTGATCCATGGCGAAATCTAAAAGGAAAATATGTCAGAGTAACATTGACTTAGTAATTACTAAAACTCAGTCATTTACGATAATGTATGGGCAGTCAAGGACAAATAGAGGGAGAACTATGTTTCTGAATTAGTACTGTAGTGTTTTTGTGAGGAACGTGAGATCACTGGCAGGTATAGGGATGCTAACACGTGGCCTTCGGAGTGACATGTCGCATTACTGAGTTTTCAAAAGAGCCAGAGGTGAAATGTTGATGTCTACAGCAGTTTCGTATGGCAAGCCAGTATAAATAAATGTAATATACTAGAGCTTGTTCTTAGTACGTTTAACAACTGCTCGATTTAAGTGAGATAAATATTTTTCAACGCATAGGTTACTCGCCAACGGGCCCAGCAAAGCATTCTGCAACATCGCTTGCAGTAACGACTTTCCAACTGAAGCCATTGTGTCGTGATCTGAATAATCGATTACTGTCTGAGACTGCCTGTCTGTCTGTCTGTCTGTCACTACGGAACACAATGCTTAACATTAAACACACAATTGTTTGTGCCAATTTGTTTTGTGAAGTTGTGTTTCAGTCATATCAAACTGCTCTATCATAAAGAAAATAGTTCTTTTGTGTGTCTGTATACAAACGCATACAAATTTGTTTTCCACAAAAAATCTTAACATAAAACATGGAAAATATGCAGTGTATTATCTAGTTACATAAGCATATGTTATGTTAACGTTTCGTAACAGTAAGTGAAACTATTGCCGTGTCTTACAAAAACCTATTCACTCTATTTATTTAATGTTTATTTCAAAAGCACTGAAATGTAAAATGTCCAATGAATTGGAAAGAATGTGAAGATTAGCGATCATAACCTAATTTAAGTAGTTTATCTAAATTTTCCTGGGCTCAACGAAGGCTAATAGTCATGTAAGATTCCATCAAGGCGATCTCCCTGATGATGGAGGCAGCAAGTATCTCTGAAACGTCAGTAAACTTCTACCAGATTACAAGGCGAAACAACCCAGAAGACAGGCACCATCAATATTAAGTTTCCGAGCCGAGATATTAACCCGGGACCTCACGAATACAGAACAGGATTGATAATAGTTTGGAGGACAAGTTTGGTCTCCTAAATTGATGGGCTGTGACATGTAGAAGGCACAAAGAGAAATGTCTTAAAGACGGAAGACTCCCGCGTCATTTTGATACATTTTTGTCAGTAGATGTTGATTCATAGCAGGAAATTATTAAAATATAAATATCGATTATAACGCAAGGAGTTCTCAGCTCTTCAGGGGTAGGTTGAATGGTAGAATGCAAGCGATATTAAAGGAGCGCTGTTTAGACTTTAATTTTAAAGTATTTTTTAATTACATATTAAAAATCACAACAACAAATGAGTGTAATAAATTCAGAAAACATTGTCCTGGATCCATAATGTCTCATTGGATGCTGTTAAGACAAAAATGTACGGAACGAGCTTTCGCTGAGGGTGGCGAGGTACAGTGCGCACCGAGAAAGGGAAAACGGGGTTGTGGGCGGAGGACGGGGGTACAATATAAGTTGCGTTGCATCCCTTAGTAATGAACGAGGTCGGAATGAGTCGCTTGCTTCATCGTCGTCGTCTCGCTAGCACATGAATATTTAGGAGCTAATTCTGGTCTTCTGAGCGATCAACTACAGAGAGATAGGAGAGTCATCACGTTATAGAAAGCAGAGAGAGACATGAAGGGGGGCACAAGACAACTTTCATCATCTTCAGCCTTATTATACCGCCCATTTTGAACCTGGAAACACCCTTCACACGTTTATGCTTTAGTGTGCTTATGTATACGAACATACAGAGGGTTTATGCTAAATGCAGCATACTCTCAGCCTAGCGATTCTACGAGGGCTCCGTATAAGCACTGTCAATATTTGGCCAATGGCTTCACAACACAGTCTTTGACACGACAAATGCAGAAGAGGATTGCTTCTAGAAATGTCGTGTCAAAAGACTCTCTTTTTGAAGGCGAATGCGTGTACAGTTCCAGGATTTAGTACAGGAAGTACATCGTACGTCAAATAGAGTCTGTTGGAAAAAACTTTTATATTCTATCCCTAATTTTTTAAATGTTATTTTAAATAATAAATTACTTATAACAAAAATCAATTGTTAAGAATGTAAATTGTTATCGAGCATGCATAAACATTATTAACCAAAATTTTAGTACGCCCTTCGCAGGAAATATTTTCGCCACGTGACAGTGGGCAGGTCCACTGCACTAACGCCACATAAATGTGGTTTTCTCGCCCATTCACGGTCAGCGAAGCTCGAATATATCTTGCGACAAATATAATATTGATTCATTAATTGAGGTATCTGTTTTTAAAAGTATTTTTACCTCAACCAATTGGGTCTAATAAGAACTTTTGCCGACTGTCGGTCAATGGGTTTGTGTATTTCTGCAGTGATCATGCATATTCTGTCGAATGTTCCGGGCAGATACCGAGACTCACTCACTGTGACTATCATTTCAGCGTTAAGTGAATTCCTTTGTTCATGTGATTTATCAAGAAATTTGTCGAATCGTTAAATAAATGAATAAATATCGATATTTGTTCAAAATTTGTATATTTATATACGTATATAGCATCGCCTGTAACACTGACTTAGTTTTGGGGGGACATCCGGTTCAAATCTCGCTCAGATTACTTCTTTTCTCACTAAATATTTTCGTGTTGCACTTGCAGATTGCTAAGAAAACTCACAAGCATGGCCGAGCGGTACGTCCGAAATTCGAACCTGTATTCCCCGAATATAAGTGACTTCCGTCACACTGCTTTTGGGTGCAACATTCTAGGCAGACTGCAGCACCGTCTGCCGGTTAAATTCAGTACTATAATTCAGTAATTTCGGTAAAAATGATCGGATATATCTTAAATTATATTTAAGTCATTTATAAAGTAATGTGACACTGGATAATGAGGCAGCAAGGACTTCTGAAACGTCTGTAAATTTATACCAGACTACACGGTGCAATAAATCAGAAGACCTCAAATCCAATAAAAAACTGTTTACAAGACTTCAGTGGAAGATCTGAATTAAAAGAATTTTCTGGATGTTTAGGCATGAATAAAAAGATAATATTAAAATTGACCTTTAAGTAGGATATAAAGGAATGTACTGGGTTCATGTAGCTCAGAGTAGGGAAAAATGGTGGACTGTGTTGTTGGTAATGTTTTTCCCGTTTAGTAAAGGCGAGAAATTTATGGAGTAGCTGAGAAACTGTGAATTTCTCGAGACGAATTTGGTTACATTTTTACAAAGAAAACTTATTTGAATTAACGGAAAATAAATAGATTCCTGCAAGTATGATCGGCTTTTACTCTCAATGATTTCAATGTATTGGCCAAGGATAATGATTAGGACAGTTTTAAAATTTCAAAATATGGAACGATAATAATAGATAGAATGTCAGTAAAACATTAACACTTCCATTGAAATTCGAATAAAAGCAGCATTCGCGTCTTTTAAACAAACGTACTTACGTATCAGAACGTAGCATTCGGCTGTCTCTGCTGACGCCTGCTGTTACGAAAGACCTGCCCCACAGACGTGCCGGAGAAGTTGCCTATCACTCACGGGGAAGTGTCGATACACATTGCGTGTTTATATTTTCATAAAACATAAATAATACGCCAATTGGCCGCATTCAAACGTCACGTGTCTAGGATTTAGAACAATTCATGCTTACGAAATTAAGATATTTGTGGTTTTTGGGAGTTCCTGTGCCCAAGAGCCGCCATCTTCCTTTGGCCTATTGACTCGAGCTCCTTCCATTCGTTGCTTGAGAGTTAAAATTACAAACTGATACAAATTCCAGCTCATTTCCACTATAACAAATATTCCACTTGTTTAAACAGGCTAACAACTGACGTCTGCTAAGAGGAAAAAAAATTATACAGGGGAATGTCGCTATCGCTGATGAGGTCCTTATGTCTTTTCTCGTTGATTGCTACAGGCATCTGGTGGTAATGTACGTTACTACTAGTGAAGGAATCTCCTCCGTGTTAGTTTTCAGCATCTCTAGTAGCAGGTGGGCTTATACCAAACGCAGATAGTCTTTGCCAGTCAGGAGGTAAGATTTGACCTTGAAAGTGCGGACCCACTCGGAAGTCCGACGACAGCAAATCTGTGGCTGGAAATTTATCAGTTGAAACGCTATGCCAAGCAGATAAAAATTATCATGTTTCTGAAAAGATCCAGCGTCCACCACACCAAAATTTTACGACGCTGCCAAGTTTAAAGTTTTTCTAATGTGTGACAGCCAATAAGTTTTCCACAACCGTTGCGTCATTAACAAAGATTTTAAAGTTTATCATCATACGTGTTACGCGGGTTAAAATTCCTCTGACATTTTTTTCATCATAGTAGATTCTACAGGGGTAGGATTACTTGTTATTATCCACAGTTCATGTCGTTGTACAGATCCAAGGATCCTAAAAGATAGATGTATTATCTGATGCTTTGATGACGAATTGATATAATGAAGTTCTCTCAGGCTATCACCCGTGTCAGGTGGTTAAAAGGTAAAAAATACAACGTTTAGAGAACCATTTCTGTCTTTGTCCTCAGAGTACATGAGGACGAGGCTGGTTGCCCGAGAGAACTTTATTACAGAAAAAGAGAGAGTTAGGAAGGATACAGTAATAGAAACAAAGAGAAAATTGGTGATGGAGAAGTGAGGGACACTGCTTCGGAGGGGGGGGAAGAACATCTTAAATTTATAAGGTTCCCAGGCAATGCCCACTCGTTCTTGTGGTAATGATAATGCATGAGTAAATACGTAAAGGTGATAATTAGTGAGAGCTTATCTAAGTATCCAATGGACCGTTGTTTCATTTATAGCAAATTCAGTGCTTTCCTTGTTCCAAGAAAACAAACTACGTGATTTTTAATATTATTATGCCGATGGATAATTTTATTAATTGATTTCTTTGCTGTTCTGTCGTTATCTCCAGGCACTGATTTGCATTTCATAATATCTGAAGGTGTTAATTAAGGCAAATGGTCGAAGGAAATTACGGACCAAGGTCTGTGTCCTGATTTTGAAAGAGGAGAACAATTTGGCTTTGAAGATACTCTAAAACAACACAAGATGATAACAATATTCACGCCTTCCAATGAAATGAATTTAGTCAAGTTGGATACATTCCACCAGACGCTGAAAAAGAAATCGTTTAACCTGATTTGAAATTAGAACATAATTTGGAGTGGCTATAAGTCTGTACAGAAAATAAAACATTGGCGGTAAGGTTTGGTTCATTGAATTTATGAAGAGATAAAGATACCCAGTCTTAAACTGCTGGAAAATCTTCCTTATTTAGAGTTTCTGGTTCTAGCAGAGAATCCTATTGCATTCATTGTCATGCTGGTGAAGACTGCTGATGGATACAATTTCTACGTTGCAAGAGATTTTAATGTAGACACAAAAGGTTGGTTAATTACTGGAACAAACATTTGTCATAGCAACAGCCGCCTATGATTGTACTGTCCGACAGTACGTTCCACCCGAGCGTATTTTTAAAAGAGCTCGCTCTAAAGAATAACTTGAAGACAGTGCACCTCTACTAAACTAGTTTTGCTTTCAATCTGGGCAGCGAGCTAGGCTGAAAAACTTTGTTTTTGCTGTTCATCCTATAAATAGGACAATATTTGTTCTCCGTGATGTCTTACACAAAAGAACGCGGAAGTTTTATATGTAGCTTTTGAGCAAAAAGGTAATAATTCTGACATTTTCTGAACACACTACACTCACATTATAGTCATTGTATACACATATATATATTTTATTTTTATTTATTTAGTTTTCTGTCTGACGACAGGTTCATATGAACAGGATCCTTCCATCCTTTTCTCGGACTGGGACCTGTTCATATACGTTCTTGGCAGATGATCCAGAAGTGGTTTGCCATTGCCTGCTTCTGTGTGTGAATGGAGTAATTGTTGCCACGGAGAAACCGGGGAAGCCCCCGGAGGAAAACCCCGTGTACCTCCCTCTTTGTGTTATGTTAATAAATTTATAAAATGGCTGCTTGTTCGTTTCGGACGGCACGTTACCCAGTTCTAATCTGCAGCTATATTTTATAAAACGCACAGAAGAGCTGTCGAAGTTGGTACTTCAACAGATGGCCTTAAAGACACCAGAGTTTGGTTGGTTGACCGAAATGATTTCCAAGACCTTCAGCTTTGACAGCTGTCTTAAGCCAAGGCCTAGCTGGACAGTTCGTCGATTAGTGTTTAGAGAAGCCAGAGTAACAGAAATTGACTAGGAATGGAAGATCCCTGTCTGTTCACAGTTAAAGACGTACATTACCGACTGCAAGGGCAGTCGGTAATGTAGCAATTAGTCGGGGAGAAGCATCAGAGACCCGAGAGGTACTAACTATGCCTATTAACAGCAGCTGGCACGTGTGCAAAACAAGCTAGAGAGAAAGACAATGATTCACCCTGACCTTACTTCGGGAAAGAGGTTGGCAAAATAAGTGCACAGCTGGGTCAACCCAAACCGTCCTCTACTTAAGTTGGTTTAGTTTAAATGTGTCAAGAAAACTTTGTTTAAAGAATGATTCAGCGTACGACTTGTCTGCTCCGGATTCACTCTGACTGCGAGCAGTAAACTTTCCTTCTGAGGCCACTGCGCCCGAACAGCACAACCGAAAGTGAAATTAAGTCAAATTTGACTTTGGTAATTTTTATTTTCTCACACCATATACTTTGTTTTAACTTTGGTTCTTAATCACTACTTTACTGCTATCATTTGCCTTGTTTATTTTAAACGTTGGGTACTTTGATTTATTTATTTTTTCTAAAAGTGTTTAACATTACACTACTGCGTAAATGTATTGCATACATTTAGGTTACATTCAACAAAACATGTCGACTTAGAGGATTCGATTTTTTTTTTTTTTTTGAAGCTTTAAAGGAGATGATAAAATTATGAGATAGTCTTAATGATATGGGATCCACAAATTTCTAGTTCTTCAAGTGCTGTACTCTGTTGAAAGATACTAGAACTATACTATCTCATATAATAAGAAAAGTACATTTGTCCATGGTGTAGCATCCGCAGCCATTTTCCTAGTGGACATTTGGTGTTTTTTAAAGATGTCGAAACCTTTCAAGGTACTTTTGTTATTACTGCTATAAATGAAGTATGCAGTATACATATATATATATATATATATATTGTGTGTTACCTTCTGCTAAGGGAAGATGAAGGCTTGAAATTAAGCCGATTTAAAGGAACAATTATTGAGATATATTTAAATCATAAAATATTTTAAATAAACATGCAATAATTGTAATTCATTTTAATGTTTAATGTGCTTTTATGTTTTTAAATAATTGAATATTTCGAATTTGTTTAAGATGTCGATTCATATACTGTATTTATTGCAGAGTCGGAGGAAAAGATCTACATGAATTTTGAGAAGCCGTATTTTGTAAGAAAACGTCTGTAACCATTTTAAGCACCGTTTCTGCAAACAC
>NW_019059630.1:868145-883620 GCF_000696155.1 Zootermopsis nevadensis
TGAAACGTTGGTTAACATCGACCAGACTACACAGCGCAACAACCCAGAAAACAGAAATCTTCATATACAAATACATGTTTATCAGAAGCCTTTAACACTTTCGAGATCTTCAGGAACATATCCCTCGAGAATACGGAGGTATTCTTTAAATATTAAGGCATCGTTAATAAAATATATAGATTAATGAACTGTACCTTTCCCGTTATGTTTTCTGACCAGAACCTCGTTTATATTGGTTATACCACGTGGTCCACTATATTTAGACCAAGTCAAATTTATTTGTAATCTGTACTGCTAACATATTTGTTATGCTCATGGTCTAATCTGTCCTGTTTTCAAGATAGAACAATACGGATAATTGTCGCCAAGAAACTGTGAAACGAGAAACTAATTAATCTTCTCTAAAATTAATGTCATTTTAATACAAAGATTGCCTTTATTAATTGAAATGGAATTAAACAGAAAAGACTGTGAGTGAAAGCAGAAGGCACGCCAACAGACAGAATTGTTCCACTGTACAATTGCCATGGTTTGTGTAGAATGTTGTTTATAAACAGACTATACAAGCAGCGATTATAACGTATTTTGGAATTAGTAAGTTTACCACCCAGAAATGTAATCTTTTACTCGTGATGTTAACTCACAATACCGCAGTTATTGGGTTATGAAAACTTTATGGGAGAATAAATAAATTAACGCGGGAGATACAAAGAAAACACAGACCTCCATAGGTCATATAAATTGAGAATTTGGGCGCCGAATGTGTCTGGAACTGTCAGAAATGCGGGCTGGTTATGTAAACGTTTTAAATCAACACCATTTAAAAATCATAAATGAACGTAGTTTATTTTGTTTGGGCTTGTATAAAAGACACGATTCGTTAAATGACGTCATTACAAACCACTGACGGAAATATAAAAAATGTATGTGATTGTAACATGTGCATTTTTGTAGAGCGTTCATTTTATGACTGGCATCTCTTTATGTTCAAGACGTGGTATAAATATCTTCTAACATATCCCAGTCTTAAATTGGGAATAATGAAAATCCAATGGCGTTCATTATCATATTTCATCAGGGATGATCGCACAACTAGAAACTGAGCTTTTCCTCATGTTTACTTACCATTTTATAAATATAAGCGTCTCTCTTTACAGTTAGCGAGAGGACAAAACACTGAACGTGTTTGATGAGGAAGGAATTTTATAATATGTTCTCTTTGTCAAATATTATTATAAAGGAGGATGACATTTACGAAACGTAGTAATAGGTAGAAGATGGAAAGTACATGCAAACTTCTGAGTGAGGCCGACATCAGGTTCGATTTCGTGAATATATTAACGCCTTCACAGCACGGAATAGAGTTTAGGATTTTGGTTCGAATTAATTATTATATTTAGCTATTATTTTCGACATATATGTAATGGGTAATCTATGATAATTTACAATAAATAGTCAATAGGTAGGCTTAACTCATATATTATTCTTAACCGCAGAGTTTTTATAACTAGGTTCTAAGGTCCTCTAAAATAATCCGATGTATCCCCTCAGCAAAGTAATTATTCTCCCGCGTCTTATAAAAGCCCTTAGTTCAGTTTACATCGACTATTATGAAACAGATCCATATCGCCTATGGCTAAAATTTTTACTATTTACCCGTGTAAAATTATTGTAGCCTGAAGATTCTGAAATATCGACCCAGAAACCGTTTATAGAAACTGAGCTGTCACTTGGTTTCTCCCAGTCTGTCCACGTAAATTCTTGTGCAGTCTGCTTCCATAAACTAGGCCACTTCCGTTTGTTACATCAACTGTTAAAATTCATTATCCAAAGTCGCCTTTCCACTGATCTGCATAGATTCTCTACAGTTACTAAGGCATCTTTAAAAGTCATGAAACAACAAACTACCAAGTACCTGCCATCTTTACCTAGAATCCCTCATTTAATTCAGTTAACCCAGGCGAACGCTGGGATAGTATCTTAAAACATACAAATGTATTTTTCCAAATCTGAAAATTACTAACATCCATCTTAATCCGACGCTATGTAACTGCTATAGTTGAAACAGCGTTGTTAAGTATCTTAAGCATCAAATCATTGACCCAAAATTCTATCGCCACATTTTATTAATCTCAACAGATGACACAGCATCACAAAATAGTAGAGTAACAGATCAGTCAATTGAAGTTGCATGTAACCTCTCGCTGTGAAGTGTCTGCAGACCTGGACATCCTCGTTGCCGTGTTACAAGTTAATTTAGAGAGCAGTGTTCAGCTGCATGATTCGAAGTGTCGTAGGGAAACAGCCTCTTGCCACATGTTGCAGACACAACTTCCAGTTCGCACATCCCCTAACACATCATAAAACTTGGACTCGATCCCAACTTTTATTGGAATGTTGAAGAATTTATAAGCTCTTCCGTACGTAAACACACGTGGCTGCCAGCAACATATCACTTAGTGTTCATAGCAGTAAAATATGAATAGCAACATCTGTCGAACACAACGCAGTGACGAGTCTTAAGCAATGTATTTTCATCAACGCTGTCCATGCTGTGAACAAGATGTAATAATGACTGTAAATCGCCTGACACGAAGCCTGTTGTGTCACCTCTTCATATCGATATCTTACGCCAGTCGATTGTAGAGTACCGTAAGGTAAACCTATGTCCTATATCTCTCTCTGACACACACACAAAATTCGCTGTATAATTTAGCATGAATATTTTAAAAGAGGGTAGTATATTTGCGTCATATTGTGAATTAGGTTAATATTTTAATATTTTCCGTCAAATCACAATTTTAATAAGATAATAAAATATCTTTACAGACTAATATTGAACATCAGATAAACCACGCCATATAAAAAAACAATACTTTCGTTCTAATATATAAGCGTAATCTGATAAGAACATTTCAATAAACTGCATAACATTGTAAATGATTGTAATTCGAGTTTTAAATTTTACCAATCTAATTTATACCTGAGGACGGTTAAATATAACCGAAACATGTCGTAAGAGACGTTCCAATTTGTAAATCGATCATTCGATGCGGAACGTGAAATGATATTTTAAATATTTTATATTTTATTATCTTATTAAAATTGTGATTTGACGGAAAATATTAAAATATTTTAAAAGAGTGAAAAATTTGCTATTTGTAGTATAAAATTTTCAAATCCACACCACAAACTGCTTAACGTTGTCTCCTTGAAACTTGTATAGGAATAGCGATTAAGAAAGAAAGCGACCAATCACACGCTCTCATTATTCTCCTCATACGCACACATACTTGTAGTTTCAATTTATAGAAGTTCTACATTTACAGACTGATGCTCATGAATCCATGCAATGTAATATTCAATTATTTAGAGTGCTCAATATTTCACTTCCTTCAAAAGAATGGACTTGCTTTTGACGTTGCCATGACCACATCATAATTCAATTCATATTGTTAAGTACCCAAGCCACTAACAGATTGCAGAACGAATAGGTGTATGATCTCTGATAGAGGTCCTCGCGGATAATGACGTCACCAGTCTTCCTATGGACGCTGTATAAAATAGTTTATACTATCAGTAAGAGGTGGCAGCACGAATAGTTGGAATGATCACTAATGGATGGCATTACTGTCGAGGACGTCATTACTCGTCGCCTGTGATCAGGAATAACAGTGTCATGGTGAAGAATAATCCTCATGGCCTTGAGTATCTGTAAAGTTGGTAGGAAATCAAGAACTACGAGTCTGGGTTATCCATCAATTACATAATATCAAATTTAGTAAATATCTGATATGTGGTGGAACGTGTAGTTCGTAAGGCCACTAATAGATGGCAGCACACGATCAATCCTGAAACACTCGACAGACATGCGCAGAACATTCCCATAAAGCATTCTTCGCTAAGACAGAACGTTAAGTATACCTATGTGTTTTCGGTGCAGGACTTATGTTTCTGGGTAACAAGATTAATAAATATAAAAAGATTTACGAAAAAAATAGGAGAGTAAAAAGCGTGAAATGTTAATTTTGTTTTGTTTCAAAATTTGTTACAGTTCCATCTAATTTCTAAACGTTAGAAGATATAAAAATATTTTTTTTGGTCTTTTGTGTGTTTACGAAACTTGATCTCAGATTTTTGTAGAGAACCCAAGATACGAGCATTTCAGACCAACGTGCTCAGGAAAATATTTGAACCTAAGGACGAAGTAAGTGAACAATTACAACTTGTATCTTATTGTGATAAAATGGAGGACCCAGTTACGGTCTGGTCTGAGGTTAGAATGAATAAGACGAGGAATGCTCACTACGTTCTTTTGGGGTAAAATAATCGGGAAAGTTGACTGACAGACCGAGAAACAGGTACGAATATGATATTAAAACTTTAGTGGGGGAGACAAGTTATGAGGATTGGATACGAGTCGAAAGGCAGGCTTTGGCAGTGGTCATTTTCTGATACCCTGAGGCTAGTTATAGACGACAAACCTACACTAGACGTGTTCATTTGACAGGTTCAGCCTCATTTAATAAGGAAATACATGATACCTTCTTATCATTGTGATTTAGGGTCTAACCAACCTAATAACATTTGTACTAGTAGACAGATTCTCATGAAACTTGGTAGAAATGCTCATACACAAAGGTCCTGTCGTCAGTGGCGTATTGCCAGCATGGTTTCCCGCTTTTACTCAAGTGTCCTTCTGAAGAGAAATCGTATGTTAAAGCCAGGTTCTGTGTAATGTGTGGTAATAATTTTGAATTTGTCAGTCTTTAGCAGAACGTAAAATAACACGGCTCGACAGATCGTACGAAATTTATATGTTCAGTATCTTTCTGTATGATGGTTATAACAGATGGACCATTAGAGGAAAGGCTTGGGAGATTGAGTGTGGTGACAGAACATAGGTAGATCATTAATGTACGAAACATTTTTGTATTTCCACAATAAAAAACGTGGCGCGAATGACAAACTTTTGAGTCATGCCGACTGCATTTAACGTTATCCGATTCTGATACTATTAAGGCATAAACTTAATGGAAAAGGAGCAATGGGAAGATCGAAGAAGAAATGGATTTAACAAATTTAGGAGTCAGATAGGAAAAAAATCCCAATAACTGACGGTGTGATCTGGTTAATTGAAATTACGCATATAATTTGATTACTAAATTATATAATTTATGATTCTGTAAGTATTTTAAAGCTTTCGAAGGCGTCGTAATTTCCCATAACATGTGGTGTACTGCCTGTCAGACGCCTCCGTCCTGTGCAAATGCTTGGACTACATACTCACTTGTCATTTCATATAACTGGTATCTGCCAATGAAAATAATACGTTTGAGGACCGAATCCCATGAATTTTCCAAGAGGGTTGACGTGGGTGTATATCATGCTATAATGGTGCACAGGGTATTGAATGAAAATTCTAAATAGAACGACGATGGGGAAAAGACTCCAGATGCAGACGGGAAGGGTGAATTCACAATGAACCTTTGCCTCTTGACCTGATCAATTGTGTTACAGCAACTAACATATATAAGGAAGGGTGTCTCCCTTACAGAGATGCGCTATATTTTCAAAAATCGCCCATATGTTCGCATACGTGTCGGTCAGCCTACGTATGTCACCAGGAACTGCACTAAAATCATGTACACATCCGGTGTTACTAAAATCAAATTGTTTTAGCTCAGACAAGCGGCCACATTTGATACAACGCCTGCTGTTATATTCATAGTTTCTTAGTTCAAACATAACCACACTTTACTACCTTTCGTTTCGTTTAGATTTAACAAAATATGTTTAAAGGCAAAAATAACACCAAACTATGCAAAAATAAAAATACAAGGAAATAATCCAAATATACCGATAATACAACAAAAAGCAGAAACATTATATATAAAATCAGAAATTAAACAATTATATAAAAAGAAAAATCAATTAAACATATAAACTTATAAAAAGACATTTAGAAGCCGCAAATATATGGAAGGATGTATGGATAGACATAGAAAATGAAATAACACAAAAATTAAAAACTGAATTGACAAAATTATATCAAAAACAAAATAATAAAATAAAAATATTACGAGACAAAATAAGAAACAAATATAATAACAAATTTCAACAAAACGAACCACCACACCCTTTCGCATATCGCATAAAAAATTTAACTAATATCCAATTCACACAAAACAAATATAATAACCAGACTTGTCTATGTATAGCTTATACAGTGTAGACTAGGCGGGTTATTATAAATTATTAATTGGAAAGAAAGCGGTTGTAACCTTAGTTTAAATTATCTACTATCCGTCCGCCAAGAGAAATCTGCTGGGAGCAGGAGAAGGGATGATGTAACCGCGCTTGCGCAGTCCTACTATTCCCATTTCAAGAACATTGTACGCCAGTAGTTCCTAGAGTCGCAGTGCTTTGTGCGTACGAACAGCGGTGTGGAAGTAGACTCATGTTTTGTAAAAGATTATAGCCATCCATGTCCATCTCAGTCCCAGCGGACTTCTCGTGCTGTCCTACCATTTGTAAGGAACAACTGAGGTAAACCATAAACATATTTCTAGAAATATTTACACATTGTCTTCATTGGTTCGTATCTGGTGCCTGAACAGCTGACCGCTGCATTTTACTGTGGAGAATGTCGATTGTGGTCCAATGGGTTATGGCTTCTCCATTTGAAGGTGATGCCTTCGTCTGGAATCCTGGTAACCACTTACAAGACTACAGGGTGTCACAAACCAATAGATCACCATCGACTGGTAGAGGATGTTCGTACTGACAAAATAATATCTGTTGTACCAACTCGAAAATAATTATGCTTGGAAGTACATAATGATCTCGAACGTGATTCCCTTATTAAAACACCAAACACTAAGCCTTAACAATATCGTGGCAACACAGATGGACTGTTTGCTGTTTCAAAAGTAGGTTTATAGGACCCTCGTAGCGTGTCTTTAAGTGCCTAACTTACTTCATGGATCCTAGGCCTTCCTAAGAAGCTAACAGTCGCTCAGCCACTCAAGAAATTTCCAACATTTTATGGAACCAGAAAGTTCATTATCGTTCCTTATCCTTAGGCAGATAAATCCAGTGCCTACGAGCCAAAGGTCTATTCATCGTATTCCTATTTTACTATGTTAAATGGGTCCAGTTGCTGGCTGTTGCAGACATGAAATTGAACCTTTGGGTTCCATAAATGAGTGGAATTTCTTCGTTTAGGGAATTTATATTTTCGTCTTACTTCTATTGAATGAGACTCTAGTGAAATAACTTTGACGTAGTTTTTGCATGCTAGGCCAAAGCAGAGGCGTCTAGACGTAAGCTGGTTTTTCGCCGTAGAGTCCCGAGTTCAGTCCCGGGTGACTTTAAGTAAGATTTGTGGCGAATAAAGTGTTTCTTAAGCAGATTTTTCCCCCGAAGACTTTCACCTAATTTCTCTTTATTTTCCACTTTCCCTAGTCATCATCACGACAGTTCGCCGCATCCTGGACCCCAAGTTATGGGTTTCACTCCTGAACAAGCTGGCCTCGGTGTGAAATCAGTTTACATAAATATTATTAATAATAGTAATACTAGTAATCGTAATAATACTAATTATAATAGTAATAAAATAGCTTCAGTTCCTAGCATTCATTATAACAGAATATGTAATAATAAGTTCTAATTTGAATTAAACAAAATTAACAAACGAAACCTTATGAAACTTTCTTCGCTTAAAATTTCTACAGATTTTGGTAGAATATTGTCATCGTTACTGAATTATTTTTCAAAGCAGGGAAACCTCAGCTAATTTTCCCCACGAATCTTCCGATGTATATGGACTGAATATTCTTCGTTACGCGTTGAAACTTATTTAATTCCAAGCACAAATAAATTATATTGAAACACTATAAAGTTTTTGTATGCACGTAGTGATGTGAGTAATACAGATTTTGACGTAAATACAAATATTAAACAAAATTAAGCAATCCTGGAAATAAATCCTTGAAATAGACTATTTTTTATTCAAAATCCTTTCTCCGACGTCTATTACCGCCATACCCTCTGTAGTTGAACAGGGGCGAAAACTAACGTTAACCCAACGTAAAGTGGTTACAAGGGGTGGCCAGAATCATTGCATTATTTATTCTGTTCTCACTCCACTGTCAGATTCGGGTACTTTGACAGTGCATTTGTTGAAAAGAGACACGCACATACTCAGATGACACCGTTACCTGTGTTAAGACCTCATTTCGAGATACCGCATCCAAATAGACGCGTGTTCAGGGCAAGGATTCGGTCATTATGTATGTGACCGGGGCAGGATCAGACAGGCGTTATGTCCCGCTGATAGTTATTGGCATTTCATGAAACTTTGCGTTGGTTTAACCAATATTTAACCAGTGTTTCCAAAATGTTAAGAGACGCGCTTCACCTAATCAATAAATGACACGACATTTACATACCTGGTTTTAATCATAGTTATTGCATTTAGCCTATATGTGTGCTGTGAACCCGTGTTATTTTCATCTTTTGAGTTCGTAAATCTTGACAAAACCTGTTACCATGAAAGACACGGGCTTTTCCATGCCTAAGTAAACCGAGACGTAATTTCTGAGCGTTTAGTAAGGGTGTCTTTTTTTTATACTTGTAGATTCTTCCGTGTCCCGTTCGACGCGTCTTGGTGTGGGACTACGCTGCGGTTTGTGGCCTGCTGTCTTGGTCTCGCTGTTGGGATGTGGGCCCATGATTAGTAACAATTAACACTGAACCCCATCTCCTGCTACAAGTTATTCCAGTGAATTCAGTTTTACGCACACAGAGTCCAACTGCAAATATTTTCATTCTACTCAAATCAACTGAGCACAGTCCTTAACCGCAGTAATCACCAAACTGTACGCTTCAAGGCCACAGAAGGACTTCAAACCCCCCCTCCTTTCCGTGCATCTCTAAGTCACCAACAAAGTGTTGTTAGCTTTGCTAACCTGCTACTGCTAAGCTGTCTTCACTCGCCTGGCCTCAGCTTAAAACTTAAATGCAGATTTTGTCTGTGTTAATTGTCGACAGTGGCCATGTCTGGTTGATAAATATTTAATTACAAAGAATATAATTATTATTTCTAAAAATGTTAATGTCTCTTGTTTAAGCAATGTCATATTCTTATCTCCAATGATACTTAGTTATTGCTGTCAAAAATGAAAATTTATTTAATCAGCAATGTCTTCGTTCTATATTCTACAAGAAAATCTAAAAATAAGTTATACATTTTGTAAGATATGTTATAACACTTCAATTCAGGACCCTACGTTAAGTGTCGGTATATTTCATAAATTCCTGCTTCAGAATTGTTGTTATTATTGATTTTGGGAAATTAAAAGTGTCTTTGCATAAACTAAACTAAACTAAATAATACTAAAACTATCTAATTTTCATGAGATGATAAATTGCGTCATATTGTGATAAATATATATTTGTTTAAATCTTGTCAGTCAAATCACAATAAAATTCCTATTAAATATTAAAATATTACTAAAATTAACACTGTGTAAAAAGTGATGATCTAATGTAAAAAAGTCGTGTTAAAAGTGATGTTCTAATGTAAATCGAACATTTCGATAGAGAACATCATTTTAAATATTTAAATGTTAATTTTAGTAATATTTTAATATTCAATAGGACTTTTATTGTGATTTAACTGACAAGATTTAAACAAATATATATATAATTTTCGTCTATAAAAACGATTTATTTTTAACTTACGAAACTTTTCACTATAATCTATTATTTCTATAGAATTTTATAGCTTTATTTGTTTGAACTCTCTTCAGTTTCTTGTCGTCAGTCAATAAATTAGTTTATAAGTTTACGAAAAGTAACAGTACTTCCTGTGTAACTCTTCATGTAGCTGACGGTACTTGCAGTCTACAGTGTTGATTGGTAATGAGGTTAAGTTAAGCCTTGGTAGTGCAGTAGCAACCAGAAGGGTGGACAGACGGACGTGGAAATAAGCTCTACCACGGCTACACTAATTACTAATTAGTGCCCCCTTTCTCACCCCTCCAACCTGCTAGCACGTGTGGAACTCGGATCTTTTTCTGTTCTGTGTCTCTCTATTTACGGTATTCGGCCACAGCTTTGACGACATTTAAACCATCTTTTGGGTGATCTCGGTTTTGCTGACGCCAGAAATGTCTTCCTGCAGTTCAGTTACACATGTCGTCTTCACAGTCTACTCGGACACTGTTAAATATTTGTTGCTGGTCGTAACAATCGATCAAAGATCATAGTACAGATACTTCAAACAAAAGCTGTTAGTTGTTCAACTGTTCAAGAAATTTCCTCCTGTATAACTGTAACCATTAGGTAAATTTAAAAATAATATACCCACATAAACGTACGTTATTTTAACAGCTGTCAGATTATGAGCTGTTCTTTCGATGTCGGCAGTAGTTCCCCATCGCTGGATGTTGTTAATCGGTCATCGAAGGTAACACATTTTCGATTCATCTCTTATGACGTGTCCCATTTAATTTTCCCAGGTTTTAGTGTCATATGTTAATGACGTATCAACTTTGAAAGTAAGCCTTTGCCAGCGTTCATGGGAAAAATTGTCAATAATATATTTGTGAGAGTTATTGTCCTTATAAATTAGTATCGAACTTTAGGTCCACATTTAACACTATTTTCACTGCAATACATGGATTATTTTCGATTTTAGCCAGTCATCAACAACGCCCTGCCGTGGCCACGGAGTGTTGGATAGATTTGAAAACCTGACGCTATAACACAATTTTGTACACTCCTTGTTCCAAATCTTCCATAATTTTTACAAACCGTTTAAGGAATCCTTACCGTTCGTCTCTGCATGATAATAACCTAACTTTTGTAGACTCAAAGACTAGAAGTATCTCTTTTAAAGAACATTGTAACGTCTAGTGTGAAGATTAAGTTAATCAGATGTCTTTCTTTTCAGGTGGGGTTTTCCATTCCGTTGAACAGACCGGTAAGCAAATTCCATTTTCTTTTACCCCCCCCTTGTAGTGTAGTGTCTGCCCAAAGGTTTAATGCGGAGCATTGTTTATATAACAATTTCTCTAACAAATAATAAATTTTGTATTTGTCTTCTCTACATAGCCTAAAATTTCCCAAATAATTCTGTCCCACTCGAAATTACAATGATTTCGTTTGTTTTCGAGAACTGAAACACCAATTCAAACACGATTTTATATAACATTGTTCTTTTAAAATTTGGCAAATTAGTCCCACTATTAATTGGTACCAGCAGGGAATTCATTGCTGGTGGATCATTTTTAAAACGAATTAGAGCTTGCTTCTGCTGCTAAATCCACATTGTGAATCAGTTTACAACTCCTACCACAACTATGCAACGTGCTAATCGCTTATGCAATCAAACTGTATGTACACATCAGAGCGAAATGCGAAAAGGTAAATCACATCGTTAACATTAATTTCAAGATGCATTCTTATGATAATAATTTCTGATTTGTTTTTCAAATCGTTCATAGAAGAAATGTTCCTTAATGTGTGACCGTTTCTTGGCTCCCAACAGTTTTCTCGGCCAGAAACCAACAAAATTACATTTCAAGCTAATATTTTTGTCTACATCAGGTAAATATAAAACTGAATAGATATTAAATAAGTTGTGGAGAACAACAATAATAATATTAAGTAATTGGAGTCCCCTTTTTGCATCAACACTGACTCGTAAAGCCACTTTAAAGTGTGCCCAAAATTACTTTTAAAATAATTACGACGCATGGAATTAAAGTACACTTAAATATTTCCTTTACAGATTTATAAAACGTACGACATGTTAATCCATAAATGACAAGGGATAGTTAAAATCAGAAAGAGCATTTTAGATATTCTCTCTCACTGTAAGCTACAGCAAATAATTTCAACTTGTTTCTCTGTAAAGCACGCACAAGAGAGTTTAAGTCCTATTATCCTCTTTGTCTGCTTGTAACCTGATCTGCCTTTGACGTCCATACCATCCGAAAGCTTATAGAAGTGCGTATGTTATTGTAAAACACTAAAATCACTATTGAATCCCATGAAATATACTCCATTCCCGTTTCAGTCGTGATTTTTATCTGCGTGCAAAACCGAATTGTTTCCACGTACAAACATGCCGATCTGTACTAACGCATCTAATTCTGTCTTCCCCCCCTTCTCTGTGTATAAAGTTTCATTTCAAAAGCATTAGAATATCAAACGCGCAGGCTAATAGCGCGCTATCAGGCCTGGCTGCTTCAGTAATTCAGTTAATCCAATCGTCACCATTCTGCTGTATAATCGTAAATCGCACGGTTCATCATGGTGATTGATTGATGCATATTCGCATGTAAATGCTCGACAATCAGTTTCGGAAGGACGGACGGACAAGCTTCCAGTGGGCATGGAATGATGAGATCGCACTCATGTTTACAGTGCCAACTCTCGGCTCAATAATCGAACACAGAGGTGGATTTGTACGCCCACAGATAGTTGACATTTTGTACAGATTAAAAGTGCAGTTGTGGTTGATTATTTTCTAACTAAACTGCACATTTTCCGATGCACTTTTAACCGCGTACACTACGTATTCAGTTTTAAAACACCGTGCTGCTGATGAAATAACAGGTCCGTGCTGAAAACTGCGTGGAATATTTAATGATTAAATGTTGGAGCTATCGAATTAAAATTAATTGGTATCCTGTTTTCGAGCGTACATAAAAACCGAAATATGCCATTTCCAATAGAATTTATTATTATAATTGAACCATTCCAGTATTTCAGAACGTATTTTATACGCTCTCGTCGCTGTCACAAGCCTATTATTTATGAAAGACTGCTGTAAAATAGCCCAGAGCTGGCTTCTGTAACTCATACCGACATAGTTCTGAAAAAAAAATTTCGCACAAAGTAGAATTTGAGGTTTACACGGCGGTGTCTGAAGATGGCTGTCTTCTGGGCGTAGTCTGGTAGAAGTTTAGCGACGTTTCAGAGGTCCTTACTGCCTCCATCATCAGGGCCCTGCGCAACAACCCAGAAGACAGCCATCTTTGTTCCGCACAAAAATCTAAAATTTTAAAAAGTAGGAAGTTAATCGTAAAGGCGACGAGAATTTTTAATAAAATAATATCCCTGAAATATTTTGTCTAACTCAATAAACTAGAGTCCTGTTTGAGAGACTGATAGTAACTCAGCTGACCACAAATTATCAACCTTTTATGTAACCCCAAAGGTGAATAGTCGTATTCATAAACTCCCACAAGTTAAGGTCAATTTTAATATTATCCTTCTGTCAGCAGCTAAGTATCTCTAGTTCCCGTCAGATTTTTAACTAACACTTTGTGTGCATTTCTCGTCTCCTCATTTGTGCTACATGTCTAGCTTATGTCATCTTCCTTGATTTTGTTTTGGTGATCAAATATTTTGAAGAGCAGAATTATGAATATTTTCCTTATGCAGTTCCCTCCACTCTTGATTCTTTTTCTGCTCTTTTCGGTCCATATATCCTCCTCAGCATCCTCTCGATCAGACTAGGTCTGTGATGACGTAGCATTCAATAAATTGTCGGATATCCGAAAATAAATTTCGACCGCAGGACAATCGAGGACGTTATAAGCCCACAGAATGTTAGGTCCACCAACCAGCACAAGGTTTATTTGGGAGCAGGAACAAACATGTCGGTACAAATTTATATTTCTCTTATACGTTATTCAAGTCTGTTTTCCAACAGCTAGCTCAGTGGTCTCGGCCTTAAAATTGTTCTGTTGGCTCACGAAGTTAGGGAGGGCGTAGCATAGAAGATTGCGTCTGTTGACATTTCCCATCAGCGGTTTCAGAACGACTACTGTGCTTGCAAGACGAAGTCTGTCCCTTCCTTGCCCTGTTCCTTGTTTGCCGATCTGCCAGTACGTGGTTAGTTGCAGGTCTAATCAGATCACTCAGACAGGTAAGGAGACACACAGACAATTATTCAGTGGCTAGCTGCCAGGGGTCGAGAACATTTGGCCTGTTGGCCTCATTTCTCACGCGTTCGTAGAGAAAAGATGTACAAAATATTCCTGTTAACTCCACTGTGTGTATTTATGTGTCCATCTGTCTGATAATAACATCAAATTGATACTTGATTGTGTAGACTGATAAGTACTCTGTTTTAATTTTCTTTTGTGATCATTAAAATGTTTCGTATTAATGTGGAATGTTTTACTGAAGGAAATAAATCAAATTTGGATGAGTTAAAGAAATTTTGAAAGTTTATCTATATTTTGCAATATTATTTTCTGTATAAATCGGAAGTATTGAAAACAGGAATAAAACTCGTTGTGTTAAGGTATTTGGCGTGGGCACAAAAAATGATAAGAGGTGAGACAAGATAGCCAATCCCAGCGTTCGACTAATGTATCAAAGTATTAATCAAAAAAAATAGTGATAAGACACTGATTTGATCTCGGAATAAAATAATTGACTTTTATCCAGAAGTGAGAAGATGTCGCATCTTGGCACTGTACCAGTCTACACAATAGAATACGCGATTAATTAGAGAGATGACAGTTTCTAAGATTTAACCTAATTTTATTGAAATCGGTGCGATTAACCTGGGGTGAGACATGGCGTTCAGTCCATGATTCAGAAAGCTGAAGAAGAGATCCGGTTAAATTCCGAGCTTCTCGTGATAAACAGTCATCCACTCACTCTCTCTTTCTACCGCGAGGTTTGGCACAGTAGGGTGTTGGTCAACACATGGGTGACGTTAAAAACTCCCATAACGTGCATGAGTGAATAATTGAAAAAGTGCCATGCGAGGGGCGGGGGATTTTATAATTTAATTTGTGGTTTGCAGTTTAAATAATGTGATGTAATCTAATTTATTTATGTGGTAACCCTTCTCTTGTATGCTGCACCTATTATATAGAACATGTTAAGTTATAGTCAATGTCATGACTCGAAATCATGAATATTGAAAGGAGTTCATAGCTACTTTAAAATATACGTCGCTGAGCAAATTTTCTACACAAGACTGAAGAAGACTTTCTGTTGCCCAGACAGTAATTGAACAGCGTAAACTGTCGGGGCACATTCCGTGCACAGATGTCACACCGGGATCTGATAACGAGTTATATTTCTTCCATAGGCCGTAATCTATCGATTCTCTAAATGTATGTGACAGTGGTGTACTCATTAGTATTCTAAAATCCCTGAGTTCAATTCCAAAGCCCAAAACGTTGTGTATCAAGTGTACACCAAGCAATGGACAATGTCCAATATCCAGTAAGTCTTTTGCAGTGTCTTCACGAAAGTCATGACATAGTAAACCTACTTCTAAATCGGCACGTTAGTTAAATTCCGCGTTGAACTATAAATAATTAAGTGCATGGAGCAAAGCTCTTCTTGAGAAGCTAATAGCAGAACTATACTCAGATAGTGAAGGAATACGTCACCATTTTTGAACCGTAATGTTTATTACCTTGCTCAAAAG
>NW_019059630.1:896162-928985 GCF_000696155.1 Zootermopsis nevadensis
CCTTTACAAAATTTTAGCCACAAAATTAAAAATGCCAAATCTTTAAAGTTTCGAAGTTATATTAAGTCAGATATTTGAACAATTAATGGTATTTAATCTTAAAACCTTGTATACGTACAGTGTTGAATATTTATCTAAAAATATATAAAATTATTTATGCAAACAAAATAGTTTACAATTTAAAAAAGACACTTAGTGCCAAACGCGTTTCGACCTCGTGAGTTCATCATCAGTGGCAAAACATTAATTCATTAGCCTGTCTATTAAATCATACAATTCATAAGACGATGGATTGTTATAAAGCATAAACGTCTGTACTTATAAAACCATACTTTATTATTATCTAAATTAAGTTACTTACTTTTATGTTAACTGACCTCAGTTGAGGTTTCCGTTGTTGGCCTAGAGTGCCACTGATGATGAACTCACGAGGTCGAAACGTGTTTGGCACTAAGTGTTTTTTAAAGTATAAACAGTTTTGTTTATACACATGATTTTATATATTTTAGATAAATAATGGTATTTAACCAGATATTATGCCAATAGTTCTATCCTGCTTATTAATAACTATTAGGACAACAGTTTAGAAAATAAGAAACTTACCTTGGAGGAACCGCTCAATGAAGTAGTAAATTCAAGAGTGCGTCGAATATCGTATTTCACAATGAGTCTACAACGATGGTTAATAAAATTGAATAAAAATATAATTAACTCTAAGTTGTTATACACAGCACAAGAATTGTTAAAATAATTGTTGTGCTGGAAATGTAATTCTCCGTCTTTCATAACATTCTCGTTAAGAGGAGCCGGTTGATGGACTCTGCTCTGAGCCAGTTGAATCCATTCCATAAAACTAACGAAATTTGAGATGAAGATGGCTGTCTTCTGGGTTGTCGCGCGTGTAGTCTGGTAGAAGTTTACCGACGTTTCGGAAATTCTTACATCCAGCACCAGGACGATCATCGCCCTGGTGATGGAAGAAGCAAAGACCTCTGAAACGTCGATAAACTTCTACCAGACTACACGGCGCAACAACCCAGAAGACAGCCATTTTCAGGCTCACCGATGTGAAAACCTCAAATCGTAATGAAACTTGATTCAATTATTTTTTAGAATAAATTGCAGCAAAATATTTTGATTATTTTGGCCTCTAATATGAATTTTTTGTGTAAATAATTAAATCCATTTATTTAAGTGCCTGGCAACAGCCAAGTACTGACAAAAATAATAATAATTTATAGTTAACTTAAACATAAAATACAAGAAGTTAATAATAAATCTTTAAGAGTTAAGTGGGCCAAGTACGAGTGACGTTTGGGGAATGTTTATATCACACGGCGTGGAATTTGACTTAACCCATTGAAGCTCGACGTTAATCTGGATAATAAGAAGCCTTTAGAATTGAGCTGAATAATAAGCTGCCTAAAAGTAATTCTTGCCTCCGAGAGAACACAGTGGATTTCCATTATATGAATCAGTTGGTTAATGTTGTTTATGTAAATCATCGTCCCTTGTTCTGACAATCGTAAGCAGCCCAAAACATAGGAAAATTGTGGAATTTCTGAGTGATCCCGGTGATTTACTCATGGAGAGAGACAGTTACCACTGTATTTAAAAGATTAAACGGCTCGCCTAGTGACATCAGGTCGAAGACGATAGACTAAACATTTAGCTCGGAAGTAGAAGACAAGAAATGCATGTAGAATTTTTGGTAGGAAATTATTCAGTTGAAAGATGAAGAAAAAGGTGGTAGGACATCGTTATGATAGATTTATTATTATTTAGTGTTCTGTCTGACGACAGGTCCATATGAACAGGATCCTTCCATCCTTTTCTCGGACTGGGACCTGTTCATATACGTTCTTGGCAGATGATCCAGAAGCGGTTTGCCATTGCCTTCTTCTGTGTGAGTGTGAATGGAGTAATTGTTGGGATGCCAATGAGGAAAACTCCGTGTTGCCTAGGCCACGGCCTTGCCCAACACAAGTTAGAAATTCGGGCACCGCCGGGAATCGAACCCGAGACCCCAGGATTACAAGGCCAGCGTCCACCGTGGCTACTATGATAGATTAGTAGAATGAAATAAAACTTTGTGATAATGGGAGTTGGGTGGAACTAATTCAGAATTGTTTCCGACGGCTGACTTTGAGATTCTTGTGACAGGTTAGGTTTAGTTTAAATTTTTTATTTCGTAGAGTTGGTCTCGTTCTGTTCTCACATGTTCAGTTCTTGTGAAGAACGAGAATCAGTAGCAGCGGGGAATAAAAAGACACGGGTTTGAAGTTTTGAACAATATCCCCCAACAACCACTGGCTATTTCTAATCTTGGTAAAGTGCTCAGTATAACATAACGGGGCCGTCCTGCAGAAGGGAAGGGGGGGGGAATAAATCCTCTCTTTTCTGGCTTCTCCACCCCCCTCTATGCATCAATCTTATTTATGTGGCTACAAAACTCGCGAGATGGCTGGCTGGCTATTTGGTCCAAGCAAGCGAACCTTAGACGTATGTTACTCCAGCCGGGGGGGGTGGTGAAGACGCTGCTTTTCAAATGGACGATACTGCCCACGGCCACATCCCCCTTATATGCTTCTTTCCTGATTCTTCCTTCCTTTCTTCATTCATCTAATTCTCTCTCTTTTTTATCCGTCCAATTCTGTTCCCACCGCCCACAATCCTCAATCTTGTAACCTCTGGTCACCGGAATAGCGACGTATGTGACACGAAGATAAAGTTGTGTTTTGTATAAATGCCCTCATAAATCTCGACACTACACAGAAACGTCGCTTAAGTAATTGAATAAAAATTTTCTTGGATATTATCCATCGTCTAGTAAATATAAAACGTAAAAACGACGTTTCGGAGATGGTTCCTACACAGTTGGGCCCACTAGATAGAGCTAATCCCTATATCCGGACCATAGGTAGATAGAGTCCCATCTCCGAAACGTCGTTTTTATGTTTTATATTTACTAGACGATGGATAATATCCAAGGAGATTTTTATTCAATTGACTCTTCACCATCGTAAAGAAGTTTTAGATTTGATATAATTTAATTTCCGTTTATGTATTGAAAATCTTTCATTTGCATCGAATGGGGTAACAGGAAGATCGAGAAAGGGAATTATAAGGAGTCGTTAATAAAATACTTGAAGGTCTTTCGTCTGGAAACACTGAGAAGAACCACGAACAACCTCATTTAGATTAGAGAGTAAACCGACCGATGTCTGCTCAATATTAAGGCATTACCACTGCTTTAACCTGCTCGTATCTGTAGTATTTGGGAACCGAGATAAACCACAGCGGATCCTTACACTTGCTTTTCTCAATTTTATTCGTGATTCAGAATGCAGTCCGTCGGTCATTGCTTCGCCCTCGGAATCTTGCCGTCATCGGAGACAGAACCCAAGTCCTCCCTTCCACCATAAAATACCTAATTTTATCTTATTCACACTCGCAAGTATAACATTTCAAAGACAATTCCTCGATGTACTTGTCACCTTAATGCTTTGGAAACATCAGTTACATTCGAAGAAAGTGGGCACTCCTTTCTCGGAATTTTAATCGGACACATTCGTACGGGTACATTGTCCGTCAAGTAGCAGGTTCTAATCTGGGACGAATTACTAGCCACCCCGTTCCTGTCAGCTGTCTCTCAAACCGAATACTGGGACAAAACTGTAATTAGCCAGGGGTTTCAGTTGACTGACTGGAGATCACGTGTCTTACCTCCCGGTCCAGATTATACTTTAATTCATAAGAATTCTTTTAAAATTACGTGTTTTCTTAAACTCTCCAAAGTTCATATAAATTCATTTTATCTTTCCGAATTTCTTTGCTACATTTCTTTTACTTGTTTTGATGTTTATCATTCTCCTTTGGTCATCAACTTCAGTATACGCCTACTTCTGGCGAGATCTTTGCAACATCTTTCTCCGTGACTCCTTAAACATGCTCGCGGAAATCCATTAACAATGTCTGCCAGAATGCTCCGGTGCAATATCCCAGAAGACAGCCAGCTACACACTCGTCTCTGTGAAAATCAAAGATCTCGCCTACATGTGATTTTTGTACACTATCTGCTTTATTTTAAACTTTATAAACTTTTTAAAACTATTAGCTAAATCTGGTAGACAACTGTCGTTGAAGACTGTCTAGTCTTATAACTCAAAGTAAACAATTTGAATTTAAAAAGTTTTATTCTTCCAAAGATTTCATAAAAAATTGTCATTTCAGAATGTAAATATAGGTATACGTATCACTAATTCTTTTGCTAACAAATTCAATTCTACCTTAACACAACTTTTCTAGTTGTCGCTCGTCATCTTTCGATTTGAATATTTTACCAACGGCTCTAAACTCTGGATTATTCTCAAATAAATCTTGTAGTCTTATCCTGTTTCAAATTTTTAAATAATATGTAGGATTTTATGTTCTCATGGCGGTGAGTATGAAGATGACTGTCTTCTGGGATGTTGCGCCTTGTACTCTAGTAGAAGTTTACCGACGTTTTAGAGATCCTTACTGCCTCCATCCTCAGGGAGATGATAGAGGCAGCAAGTACCTCTGAAACGTCGGTAACCTTCTAACAGACTACACGGCGCAACAACCCAGAAGACATCCATCATTGAAATAATCTTTTTAACAACAAATAAGAAGATATATTAGTAAGATTAAATCTTGAATTACTCCGTCCCAGGCGACTACATCTCGGTGTCCTATTTGTCATCAGTACTTTTCTGTTAGCCCATAGAGCGTATACTACTTTCAAGGAGTCTGAACGGGTTCATAACACCAGAAATAGACTTTTTCTGAACTGAAAAAGATCGTGTCTCCTAATCCGTAAAAGCTGAAGGAGGTTAATTTTGTTGTTGTTGCCAGAAAGTATTTCTTAGAACCAGATTAGCTGCCTGAATTTACCACGGCCGTATCTTGTGTTCAGAATCGATGCAAACTACACGTCCACCCAATTTACATTACAATTTACTTGTGAACTGCAATAGTGAACTATAGAACAAAATGTTCCGTAGGCCTAAACAGAGGCATTCTGACTGCTCTAACCTGAATGACCGAAAGTCGTTATTAATTAAATTTCAAAGCCACTTTACTTTCTTCTGAATGGGCCGCTCTGTCTCTTCAATCTGCTTTTATTGTAAATGAATCTTACTCCGGTAGAGCGTTCGGTGTTAAGGGACGCTGGACAGAGGTCAGCGATGCAGACAGACACTAGTAGCTTCTGTGATAACGCCATTGTTCAGTGACCCGACTCTGAAGAACGGGATTGAGTAGTTCTTGGGTCATTGGAGTCCTCTTCAGGTGTCGGAAGTACGTCACCTCTTTGGCTCTCGTGAATTACCGTGATCACATCGATTCGTACGCTATTTAACAGCGCTGTATAAAGAACTGAAGCACGGCGAATACGTCTGCAAAATGAAACAAATTTAACAAACTGAAGGATTTAGGGCAAAATGGACGTATGCCTTCTGTTTACGAGTGATTAAGAAATGCCACAAATAAAAACTCATGATCGGCAGTGACTTGGTAGTTGATAAGAATTGTCTCTTCGGCTAGACTTTTCCGGTTTGTGAGTGGCTTATGTGGTCCGCGCTGAATTTTATTTATCTAAAACACCACTCACTTGATACAATCGCAGGTAATAGATCTATGGATAAAGTCAACGGTATAGTCTGCCTATTTTACGTAGACCTCTTTTATGCGCATTGTAAGATTAAGGTACAGCCTGGTGGAAGTGTAATGGCTTTGTGTCACACAACGTATTCTTTTCATAAACCAATAACTGGTGTCGCTTCGTCAGTGGATAGTCCGAATTGAGAGTTCTGCGCATCTCAGATGCCTAGCTATAGCAGACAACCTGTACCATTCCATTGCTAATGTTGATTGGGAATAATGAACTGGCACTTGGTAGGTTTGATTTAGGAATAGAGATTCTTTCTTAGTTACCGTCCTATTTATACGTAGGTCTAATATTATTTTCCAATGAAGAAAAGTACAATTCATACGCGTTTTACAATATATACGTCCCTACTTAGTTGTGATTTGTAAAGAATGTTTTAGTTTTTCTGTGTTTATATAAAACATATATTATTACATTCACGTTAGATATGTTTTTACTAAAAGATATCTTTTGAGGTCACAAACAAAATAACAAAATTGTAACAGAACCGAGATTTTTTATCTTAGAAGTCAAAGCTCGTCTAAATAATATTTAAGAATTTAGTCCGTACCGCGAAGAAAACACATCACTTCACCATTACAAACGTCAACTAATCTAGAATCTAAAGACCCCCATAAATACGAAACAGATAATTATTATTTTCTGAACCAGGTGAGACATTAGGCACAGTTGACAGGAGGCTGTAAAGAGTTGAAGGTGATTTTTACGCGAAACGACAATCACAACGCAATCTATAACAAATGAACTATAGCTGAAGCGTTTCGTAATGTCCCTTCGATTTGTTTCGTTACAGTCCAACTCCTGGCGTAAAAATTGTACGTTCGGGAATTCATTTTAATTAATTCTTCTGCCAACTGAAAGTGTTAACGCTACTTAAAATACGTCAGATTTTCTGAAATACAAACAAACCGACGCGGGAGAAAAAGAGGGAAAACGTCGCCTAATAACAACGTATAAGCCACGGTGGTCTAGCGGTTAGAACGCTGGCCTTGTAATTCCTGGGGTCTCGGGTTCGATTCCCTACGGCGCCCGAATTTATAACTTGTGTTGGGAAAGGCCGTGGTCTAGGCAACACGGAGTTTTCCTCCGTGGCATCCCAACAATTACTCCATTCACACACAGAAGAAGGCAATGGCAAACCACTTCTGGATCATCTGCCAAGAACGTATATGAACAGGTCCCAGTACGAGAAAAGGATGGAAGGATCCTGTTCATATGGACCTGTCGTCAGACAGAACACTAAAAAATAATAATAATAACAACGTCTAAAGCCGTTAACGAAACAAATGACAGGATTTAAATTGGAAAAGTGTCGATTACATCCGAAAGAGAAAGGCTGGTCGCAGGAAGGAAGATCTCTGAGGAATTCATGTTGAACATGTTTATCAGAAATCCCTTATTAACTTCAGTGTTTGATAATAGAATATAAAACTTTAACACAAGCGATAGCTAAACCTCCCTCCATTCCTCATACCAATCCACTTCAATGTTTTCCACCCATTTCATTATTCTCCTCAATTTCCGCCGCCCAGTTAAGTCTCCCAACCAAAATTCTTTAAGCATTTTTCCTTTCTAGTCTCAATTATATAACCATTTCACTGTCATAACAAGATTGTGACTGTCTTTCGGATTGCGCCGTGTAGTCTGGTAGAAGTTTATCGACGTTTCGGAGGTCCTTGCTGCTTCCATCATCAGGGAGATGAGTAACGAAATTGTTGACTTGTTTCATCGCAAATTTTGTTAAAATATATCCCTGGCAAGTTTTATCTCCATATAATTCCTTTGAGCACAGTCGTTTATGAGAAGCTGTCAGTCGTTCAGCTGCTCAAGTAATTCCCCGTCTTTTATGGAACCCAATAATTTATTTCCATTCTCACAAACTCCAAACTGTACTGTAACTATTTATTTTTATATGTTATTTAACAACGCCTTTTCAGTTCGTCAAACATTAGGGTCAAACTGTGCTGTATAACGAGCCAGATTTATCCAGTCCACGACCTTTTACCCTGTCGTATTAATATTTAATCTTTATTTTCTTTCTTTTGTGTTTTCTAAAATATGCCTGCACTTTCGTCTTCTCATTCAATTTGAATCGATCACTCTGATGACATTTCGTGAGAATACAAAATTATGAAATTGCATTTATACAAATCGTAGTGGACTAGTGACCTAACTTAGGGATGTTTCAGGACATAATTGCACCTCTAATTGAAGCCTGGGTGTTGTATATTAGGTCAAACTTTTAATTTCATAAATAATGTCTGCAAGAGAGCGAGAACTTTTCCATCTCTTAGCGTTCCTCTTTAATAAAGGGACAAAAGTTTCTGTACAATCTGACAGACAGACGTGTTTAAATCTAAGTGATTTTATCAGTAAAACAGATTTCATTCTTTTCATTTCTCGTGTGCTTACGCCGACGTCGGGGGAGGGGAAGCTCATATTTTCCTTTACTAAGCAGTTCCGTGTGCCCCAAACGATATACTCGATGAATATAAGACGGGATGGGACCGAGATTAAATTTTTGGAACATAATTCTACATGAGGATGCTGGAAGGAGAGGAATTTGAACTCCCCTTTCCCGTTATATACGCGCCCAAGATGGAAGAGAAATCTTAATAATTGCGACATAAACATTATGGAAAAGGCGTTCCTTAATGGTCGGATATTGTAACTTACAAATATATTCTCAGACCTAAAAACATAGGATCCTTAAAATGGTAACTGACTGATTCTGGCAACAATCTTTCACTCCAGGAATTATTAAGTTGAATTACAATTGTTTATATTGTTTAAATCTTGTCCGTCTAATCACAATAAATTGTTATTAAATATTAAAATATTACCATGATGGTCTAATGTAAATCGAATATTTCGATAAAGAATATCATTTAATATTTTAAATGTTAATTATTGTAATATTTTAATATTTAATAAGAATTTATTGTGATTAGACGGACAAGATTTATACAACATATATTTATTATATCACAATATGACGCAACTTTACCATCTTACAATTGTTTACTAAAAAGCAATATTTTTGTGCATAATTTATGGGTAAGCCTATTTTGTGGTCTATTTTTATACAATTTCACATGCCTAGATTTAATTCTTCACAGGCATGGCAGTTATACGTGAGAAAGAATATAATATTTCGCGTGGCATCCATGTTATTTTTTTACTTTCTACAAAGAAATTACCACAACAAAATAGCATATTTTTTTTAACTGTCTGTTTCCATATGCTAGAGGAATTCAGAAACGTATATAAAATATAAATTTTATACAGTTCTCATCTCAAAAGTTCGCACGTGCGCCATCTTCTTATTATCAACCCTAAGAGAATTGAGAATTACAAATTTGAAATGGCCCCAAGTGGAATAATGTTCAAGTCATGTCATGAGAATTATTAAAGCTGCTCTCGGGTTAAAACAGGGAGACAGACGGACAGACACAAACAGTCCCGTATGAGTTAATTTTGTCCACAAGTTTAAGAGAACACATAACGTAAAGTCTCAACTTTACGGCGTAACTAACTACAGAAAAAAAAATTCGCAAATAGCCAGACCTCAGAAATAAATTCCTCGCCTTAGGTTTTCGCTGGACTTAAGGCTCTCAGATTCGAATCCGGCTCGAGACATGACGTTTTCCCGGTTGTGTGTTCCCCTTTTCTGTACTGTGATAGCAGAACCCTTTCGACATTCTGATCACCAATACGAGATATTCTACTGCGTATCTGGAAGATGTACTTCATCATATTTGTACATAGTTTATAATCTTCGCAAAATATTAAGGACGATAAAATTTCCGGTGAGTGTAACACGTATGGAAATAATAATCAAAAACAAAATTTTGGTCGAAAAACCTGACGTAAACAAGAGTATAGGCCTACTTGAAGCATAAATGTTCCGATTATGAGATAATATTAAAATGAATTATAATAAAGTAGGTTTGTGTTAGGACGCGAGTTGGATTAATCTGGCTATTAATAATGAGCGATGTGCTGTCATGAACATATACGAGCCTGGCTTTATTCATGTGATGGAAGTTTAAATTATTTAAAAGACTAAATTGTAGCAATTTAAGGGTCTCTGTTTCATGGAGTTAATTATAATGATAATTATGTGCTTTGTTAAGAATTTCGTTTGTTAATGAGAAGACCAGATGTAATCGGAGAGCGTAGTGGCCCACAGAGAAACTTCCGCCAACATTTTTGAAACAGTTAGTAGTCAGCGAAGCACAATATATTTTGCTATCTCAGCTCTCCTTTCGCCATCCTTTTTGTGGATATTGTACGTAGAAGCCATTTCAAGGAAATTGCTGTTCGTATTATAATGGGCAGTCATAAGAGAAACTCGCTTTCTTATCTCACAAAATTAAATATTAAATTAAAATTGTAAGGAAGAAGCTGTCTTACTCTTAAGTATGTTCATTAGAAGAGGCAGGTGGTGAGTCATTCTTAGCTCCTCTTATGAAACTGAGATGATAATTAAAAAGATATAAGGCTGTAGTCTCATTTAGAATACAGCATTCTACAGAGAAGAACTGAAATGTGTAATCTGCCCCATAATTTGTGTCCAAGTGCATGTAATTATCACAAAAATTATTCTAAAAACTTGAAGCGAATAAAGTCTGGGAATACGTAGACGGCGGATGACAATATTACAAGTTAGGAAATACATGCATGGAGTAAAAACGTCGTGGCTTTGTTATTGCCCTCAGATCTTCAATTTGAAAAAGATCTCTTTCTGCTGTGACGAATTTAAAATCGTGTTTGAGTTTGGCAAAAGTTACGTCTGAGTTGTCTGGTGCCAGTGACCTTTGCGCGGATGGACGGTCTGGTACCTGTCTGACTAGGTGATGACGTCACTTTGGGGTATTCCCCATTGGCATTCGCGACAACGGTCACGTGGGCATTTCGTCCTACTGGGGATTTCCCAGGTTCACTTTGACGCTCAGAACCGAAATCTTGGTTTCTTGCGAAGCGTCAGCCATGTTTCTGCTACTAACGAAAAGAATATTGGTTAAGAAAATTGTAGTCAAACTCCCCAGTATAAAATTTCAAGCGGTAGACTGTCAGATAAAAGGACAGGCAGAGACGGTGAAGCTAATAGGCGTAATTTTACAATTTTGTTTCAAACGCGACTATAAACCGATCTTAAAATGTATGATATAAGAATTAGCACCGCGTTCGTCAGACTCAGGATAAAGTCTACAGACGCGAGCTTATGATCACACTTAGTAGCATTCTTTTGTTGGCTATTGGTCATCTGACAGGCCATAAGCTTCTCAAGAAGGACATAGTTCCATAGAGTTAGCGCATTTGTGGAATCATCTAATGAGCTGAATGTAATGTTTCTCACTGCTTGTACATAATGAAATTCTCATAGTATTTGTAATGAACGGTCCACGAACATTTTAGGCTGAAACGATCACCCCCCCTTGCATGTGTTAACAAACTTTCTTTTATTTATTTTAATCCGTCTGATCACAATATTTAAAATTTCTTATAATTAAGATAATAAAATATCATTCATGTTCCATATCGATTTACATTTCGGAACATTTAAATGTTCCGAAATGTAAATCGATATGGAACATGAATGATATTTTATTATCTTAATTATAAGAAATTTTAAATATTGTGATCAGACGGATTAAAATAAATAATTGTTATAATATTCACAATAGGACGCAATTACACTATCTTATGAAAAACTTTCTTTTGCTGAACAAGGCGTTGCGGCGTCAGACCAAGTCCGCAGCGCCTCTAGCGGTGCCACTGACCGACGTAATTGTAATAATGACGAGTTCACTGGAGCGGATCAATATGGCCGTAGAGCGCCGTTTTTATCAACCTGAGCTCAATGAATGCCATCAAAGCGGGAACAGGTCAATGTCGGTTGCTGCTGATGTTAAATTGCTCTAATTGTGCTAGCTTAGAGGTTTGAAATTAAATTTGCGACTCCCATTTTATTTGGGTGCTGTCAAACACAGTGGCTCGCTCGATTGAATCTCTGCCTTCTTTGAACACTTGGTAGCCACTTTGTTGGTGCAGAACACGTCCTGTTACTGTAACCCGATAACTGATAATTGTGGTTACAGAAATCTAATCATTTGTACCTTTCACATCCCATTTCTATAAGATTCACTTTAATATTGTTTGGTTATATCTTCCCGTCGACACAATCCATAGCTTTTCATACTTCATCAGTGTACACTACATATTCGATAATTAATCACCTTGGAATATAATGACCCTAACAACATCAGGTTAATGAGATTGTAAGGCTCTTTATTAAGCATTTTCAAGTTTCTCTGTTTCTTCATGTTTCGTAAGTAATGTATCTTCCTCAGAATATTTTCTTAAAGAAATTATCCTATTTTATTAAACCGTGAGGTTAATTAATATGTTTATAAGCGCCCTCTACCGGCCTCTATAATGGCCCAGATAAATTAAGTTCTCACCCTGCTACTGCTTCTTTCAAATCATTTTTAATATTATCTTCCCCTGTCTGCTAAGATCTACAGTTTCTCTGCCTATGATATATGAATTTCTTTGTGTTCACTTCCGTGTTATATGCCCGGGACATCACATCTTCTTTTATTTGTTCGTTCTAATAATATTCGGTGAAGAGCGGGCATTTTGACGGAGTTCATTATACAATGTACTCCATCCTGTACATTTTTACTCTTAGATCTGGATGTTCTCATCGCCCCTTTCCAAAAACTGGCAGCCAGTGTTCTTCCAATAGGGCGAAAGACGATAAAACACCAGGCAATATTATTTTATTCTCTACATTTTTATAGGAGACGGCAAGACTACGTTTTTCTGAACAAGATGGTAGGTAATTCTCATGACGTCTCATTATCATCTCATAGACATTCACTAGACCAGTATTATTCAACCTTTTTTGTTCGCGTACCCCCAGATATAATTTCTCTTCGACTTTGTACCCCCTAAGAAGTTTGTTGTTTAATTCAAGTTATACTTAGTATATAATCTACATCTAAAATAAATTAAATAAATTACATTACTGATTATTCAGTGTTTATCATAAAATAATATATTTTTTTTTTAAATTTCGCGTACCCCCGGGGGTACGCGTACCCCAGGATGAATACCACTGCACTAGACTACGTCTTATGAACTGTTTAAAATTAAAATTCAATGTCAACTCTATCCACAAATGGCTGCAGAGGAACGCATAGACATTCCTGTGCCTTCGATGAATTTTTAATCAAATCGACCGTACGAACAGTCTTGTGGCTAAATGCTACCTGGTGACAATTATTCAAATTAAAATTGTTTTATATCTTAATTGCGTCATGTTTGTGTTATATTGATACAATATTTTTATTTTCCGTCTATACACAAACTTAAAATAATGTTGTTTAAAATTATCTAAAATTATAACATTCTCAGTAGATACTGCATCTTGTTACTTTTTTTTTACGTATTAACTCTTTAAATTATTATATTTCCTATGTCAATATCCAAAATCACGACTTGAAAAATTAATTTTACAGATATAAAACATCCAAGTACAACCTCCAAACCAAAAGGAAGAGACAAAAAACTTAAAATTAAACAAATTAAAATAATCAATAAACGCAACGCAAAATAAAATTGTGTTTGTTTTATTAGACGAGTCGGAAACTTTAAAACGGTCCTTACAGCATTTTCTTTTATTTGTGAAGTGTCAGGACTGGCCACTGTGTTCCGCTGGGCACTAAGGATGCTGTAGCTGGACCACCGTGATCAATACAGAGAGGGGTGCAGGAAGGGAGGGTTTCTTCTTGAGCGGGCAAGCTCATTGCCGAGAAGACATGTCCACCATTTTCTCGGTCCACCCTGACCGCACCGCCATGATGACTCAAATATACAAGTATGCCAACTTAACATTTTGTGACGAAAAGGGGTTTTTGAAAGTGAAAATCTTCTGTTAAATTTTTTTAAACTACGTCGCAAAAATTTTAAAATCCTCAAAATTAAAATAGGCCTCTGTAATACTACAATTTGTAATGTATTTTGTTTTACCTGAGTGTGAAACTTGATATATTGTAACGAGGTATGGAGGAGAATATTTGGGCACCAGCTTTCGAGTAAATTCCAGAGAAATTTGGATGATGACGCATTTGATAATTTTAATCTTCACAAAGTTTTATTAGGGTGATAGGACTCGACGTTATTAGATAGGCGAGGCAGTCACCTGGATAAGACTGAGATCTTAAAAGTCCCTGATCCTTATGGAAAGCAAAGTCTGCTCTTCCGGCCCGAAGCCTCACATTATACTAATTGCTTATTAGACAAATAATAAAAATGAATTATGATTAACATCTAGTGTTTTAATTGTGCCTGATATGTGAAGACTCGAAATGATTAAGATTCTATTGTGACGAGATTTTCAAAGTGATGAAATTTTCGATTGCAGTTTTCTGTTTAGTGATGCTGATTATTCATGTAAGTGGTCCTTTAAAATGAATACGATATTTCCTCCAAAACGTTACTAAGTACCTGCACATTTTACCGTAGTCTTCCTAGGGAGTATCTTAAAACATCCTTATTTCGGGATTATTTCTGAGATTGTAATAGGCCAGAAGGCATGAATAAATAAATATAAATGTCAGAACATTTGTTCAGTGGTCATTCACACGTGGCCAGAACTGTGATCCTTTTTTCCTACTAGATTTGTTTACAAGGCTGGTAGATCTGTAGCGATTCACGGAGACTGAAGCTAATACATAGACCAGCCGAACTGTAAAATTGCTTCTAATTCAATACAATGACTAGGCTTGGATCTATTTATTCATGGTTGAGGGGAACATCGTCCTCTTAACTCGCCGTTAAAATTAAACTGGTGGATGTTGGCGGAACAGACAGCAAACTGGGCTTCGTGCATTATTGAGGGCGACATTTAGCTGTCACTGACAAAGCTGAATTTACATAAAGGTAACTAACTGTTCGGAGGAGGTAGATAGAAACCGGGGAAGGGGGGGTATGCATTATTGACGAGCTGTGATCGTGTTCAGGGTTGGTTCAGTTAGCGAGGGAATTGGTGACAAGGGAAGGGCGGAAGATATTGACTGACTGAGTGACTGGCATGTCGAGGATCGGGATGGAACACGCACAGAAAGTCATTGTGCGTGTGTGTGTGTGTGCCAAGTAGCACGCAGTCTGTCTGATGACTGACTGTCAGGTTGTCTTGAAGTATTGTCTACGTCACAGGTCCTCAGGGCCATATTATAACGATAGTGCGTGAGTTAGTTTCATGTTCCTGTTGACTAAATAGCTCGTTCGATGGTTAACTAATTGACCGACAAAGCTTGTGGATGTCTCCCTATTGTAACTTAATAAATGTATGATTGAATTGTCGGTAAGTTTGATTGGTGACTAATGATTTGTTTGTGGTTTCTTTAAAGACGCTGTTAGGGCGATTAATAAATTGAAAAAATTATGGAATAAACCGGCCACGACGTAATTTAAAATGTTATCCCTGCATTTTCGTGGTAAAACTGAAAAATACCAAAGGAAATTTGTTAGGATAGACGGTCTCGGAACCGAGATTTTAACCCAGTTCTCCCTGCGATATTAGATATATCGATTTTTACGTGGTGTGTGATAACAGAAAAATATACGCAGGTCTATACTATAAAGTCGTTACACAAAGCGTGGTCTTGGTCGCCCTTGTAATGTTGTAAGACGTGTTTGTCGTCTTCAATCAGTTCTGTAGTGACCTATGTAGGTAGAGGCCTTGCGACCAGGCTGATCAATCCTCCAAAAAGTCCCTCCAAATGTCTAAAAAGATTAAGAAACATCCCATGTGTGAACTTCAAGATCAAGTTCCGTCAAGGACTCAGCGAAAGTAGGTGCTATAATGTAAGACTTGCAATTTTGGTAATAATGTATCATAATTAATATGTTACCAGTTATAATATATATATATTTACAGACCACAGAGGACAGTGACAACATTTAAACCCAACAGACTGGTAGCATCAGGTGGACTTAGAAAATTGTATTTTTCTTTAAATATTATTAAGAAAATCAAACCAAAAAGGATGAGATAGGTGGAAAGGGAAATAGTTGAAAAATGCGTAGGAAATTTTAGTTGGAAAACCTGAGGGTAAGAGTTTACTTGGAAGACATAGAAGTAGATGAGAGGTTCTTAGGAAAGACCATGCTTTGTGGGTTTAATTTAAACATGATCTCATATTTGGTATAGTTCATAGACACCAAAGACCCTCATAAAATGGAAATGATGATATAAGTTCATACGCACTTCGTAATCCTTTAATATTGACTATGAGAACCGCGAACTTTTGCAAGGAAATTAGCAAGGTATTTCAGAACCAGATTACGGTCTGTACAACTTCAGCGTTAAGTTAAATCTATACAACAGTTGTAAAGTTAAGTAGTACCCATGTATTTATCTATAAGTTACTTAAATAAAGAATGTATATTAAATGTTGTGTTGGAAAACTGCATTGAAAGTTCAATACGACAATTTGTATAACGTCGAGTATACATGACGCTAAATCCGATGTTTCTAAAAATTATTACTTCTGCAATAAATTTGTGAAATGAGACTTATTAACGGCTTTATTTAGTTTTGTGCAGTGTTACCAGTGTAGAAAAATTAAATTAATACTTGTAATAAATGAAAGTCTGGAGAAATTATTTGGAAAATACGAATTTCAAATTGAAGTAACACTTTTACGTTATTTTCATAAATTCTCTCTTACGTCACTTCAGCTGCTTTGTCATTCTGATCCAGCCAGAACCGACTTTTTGTCGCCGTTAATTTGCATTCCGCATTTTTCTTCTCTTTGAAAAGAAAACATAAAACATAACTTCATTGTCTGAAATCCTCGTAAGAAGAATCAGACAGAGAAGACGATAATGAATCGTTGAAAATTCCATTTATTATTTTTCTGTTCGAGACCCTTTCATCTCCCTTCATTCCACGCACATTGCTATTGGTTGGGATTAATTTAGAACATCTGTAGAATTCTTATTACAATGGGACGCTCTCCGTTCTGGGAAGGTTCTAAGAGAATATTTCCATACCATTCTTCTTTTCTTGTTTCATTATTAGAGGGAGAGCGGCCATCGAAGGAAATCGAGTTAATTTCCTGTCTTGTGAAGGTAGATCTTCAGGATAATGAAAATAAACAGCAAATGAAAATTTATGCGAAAATAACGTAAACATGCCTACGGTTGCTTTAAAAAACAAAGAAAATGCAATTTTCTTTTCGAGTTTAAGAAATAAAAGAGAGTAATTGTTTTAAGAACCCTCCTGGCATTAAAATTGCTTCACTAGAATACAAGCTTATCAGAAATTAAACATTTGCTGATTTCATTAACTCTGTAGACCGTGCTGAATAGAAAGTATTGATCTGAGGCACCTATTAAAGTAAACTTTGATCCAGGCTACGTTGCTATCGCGAACACGACACTTGGATTCTGTGGTTACAGAGGAGATTGGACCAGTATTTGCCCGGTATCCAAGCAAAGATGATTCAGGTTCGGACAGGATTAGACGTACGATCCGAACGTTTATATTCTGTTACTACTTAACAGATTTTGATTAAATTTGATAAAGGGAAACAGACGAATTTAAATTTGATCCGTGTTGATGCCATTTTACACGAAACTGATGTCGAACATTGTCGATTATCTCTGAAAAATCTTTCCTTATGGAAGGATAATATTAAAACGAGTCTTTAATAATTAGTGTATGAAGCTGTGGACTGGATTCAACTGGCTCGGAATTCAGCCCAGTAATAGGTGCTTTTTAAAATGGTAATGAACCATAAAAAACCATGAATTTTTGACGTATTAAGCGACTATCAGCTTCTTAAGGAAAGCCCTGCTGTGTGCAGTTAGAAACACGTGTACACGTGGTTAGTATCTGTAGACTATTTCATACTCAATATACTTTATAAGTTTAATTATTCGTGTTTTTTTCCGTCTAATCACAATTGTATATAAATAAAATTATACATAAGATATTAAAATATCATTTACATATTTGGTACAACTTTTTACTACATGTTTCGGTTACATTGAACCATCTTCAGGTGGAAGTAAACATCATCAGAAGTTACACAACAACAGTAATTAAGTTTTAGTTTATAAGATTATAATTTTTAACTTTGTATCCGAGGAGAACTGGATCAATAATATAATAATATTTTAATATTTTATGTATAATTTTATTTATATACAATTGTGATTAGACGGAAAAAAAACAGGAATAATTAAATTTTAATTCACAATATGACGCAATCATATCAACTTATACTTTATAAGATTTTCAAATGGACTATGAGAACAATAAACTATTAGCAAAGTTTTTCATTGTGGTATGGGAACCCACACAGTTGTAGCTGTGAAGGTAAAGTGTCGTGGAGTCATTACAACTCTCAATCACAACGTCACGAACACGTGTGTGGGGAGTAGAGACAAATTGCTACTGACTCTTAAACTTAAGTACGCACTCCGGCCGTCTTATCCCTCTATCTGTTGGATAAACCCCTTGCAGCTGATTCGTAGTTGCTAAAAGATGATTCTGTCCCTGCTGAGAATCAAACCACCATCGTCTAAACCGCCAGTCACTTCACTGACTGAGATTTCCAACCTTCTTTAAACTTTAATTAAAGTCAGTAATCGCAAACACATTGCAGCATTGGACACCGTTGTGACTGCTTTTAGCATCTTAAAGAAGAGAGTACTTGTTGCATAGTATACCGATAGTACATATCAAATGGAATAGAGAACTCTTTGTTCCAGTAAAATGAATACACCATTCTCAATTCTATCATTAGTTAGGAACGAAATTATATAAAATTTAAGACAGAAGAAACAGTCCACTCCCTTACGCTTTCGAGAACGGTTGCAGAAAAAATATTAATAATATTTTCTTGTGGTAAAAAAGATTCACTCTTTATAAACCTCGCCACAGTTGGCTTTTAACTTCGTCAAGAATAGTGCGTCGTATAAGTACCCTACACCACCTGGTTTAAAATTATATTCTTATGGATTCGTCACGACTCTCAGAATAAATAACAATTTCTTCCCTAAACATCATTAAGTAACTCACTGGTCTTCTTAATGGGGAGGCTCTGTGTTTACTTTGAGTAAATAACTGAAATTTAAATACAATTTTATAAACTTCGCCCCTCAGAGAAAAAACAAGTTTAACGAATGATTTATTGTTTAATAATAATTTACGTTAAGGGAGATTACGAATAGTACTTGCTAGATATAAAAAGCAACTTATGATGACTGCCTTCAGGGTTGTTGAACCGTGCAGTCTGGTAGAAGCTTACCGACGTTTCAGAGGTCTTTACTGCCTCCATCATCATGGCGATGATTTCGATACAATAAACATGGTAGAATTAAAAATAGCAGGATGTTTATAAATTGGAATGAATATTTAGGCAACTCTCTGTGGAAATTGTAGAATTCTAGGAAGATTTTCATTTGAGTGAGCCTGTCTCCGGAACCGGGTTCGATATAGGAATGAGTCATTAACAAAGTTATACTTAGAGATACGTAAGGACATTGTAGGGTTGATATTTATCTAGTTCATCAGTTAGCCAGGGCGGGCTCGTCTAAGCACGGTAGTGAGGCATCTTACGGCAATAAAAAAGGGAAAATTTATTGAGAGGCTGAGCTACTACCAGCTTCTTAGATGGACTGTGTGCCATGGAGCTATTTAATCGGTTAAAACAAGTCGCCAGAGCTGTTTCCACGTAAAATCTGTTCGCTCAGAGCTGCTTATTCGCTCAAATCCCCGACGCGCGGTCAGCTCCTTTTCTGAGTTTCCTTTTGAAGCTTCTCCTAGCATAATCTTCCGTACATCATCTGATTTTCCACGACATCAAAACTCAACTGAAGTTTCTCTTTTCAAGTTCCACCCCCTCTCTTCTTCACTCAACTTCTCCCTCTAGTAAAATAAAAAATGTAGTTAATTTTCTAAGCATGGTTACCGGAACGAAATACGTTGAGCTTGGGAGGGTGCAGTCTTCTTGCAAAAGGGGTGGCACGGGGGCGGTGGGGGTGGGTAGAGCAATGCCACGTAGTTGTGGTTGGTTTGTCTTGCTGAAAGATTAAGAAGACCACTGGAAAGACACGAGCTTTGTCGTCGCAAGATGAGTCGAGATGTGAGTAGCGATAGAATAATTAAGGCTGAGACCGCAGGGAGCTGTTGCAAGCAGCAATACGCTACTAACCATAGCAAACATATCGACCCTGAAATGTTCAGATTCTCCGGAGTAGGCTAAAATTTCGTGACAGACAAATCCTGAGCTGTGGTATTTTTATGTGTGCTATTCACAAAGTGGAATTTTATTGTACAATTTGTTCCCGTATCTCTGATCCAAAAGTTGTTAAATAATATTGTTTGTTAATTGTTAACACTGAATTTCGTTGATGTATTTCATTTCAGCCAATATCGAGTCAATTTTTCAGATGGTTTTGCGAAACTCATATCTAATTTTATCATTTTATTCGTTTCAATAATTAAAGTGATGTACCAAATATTAATACCGCCACGGTGGTCTAGCGGTTATAACGCTGGCCTTGTAATCCTGGGGTCTCGGGTTCGAATTTATAACTTGTGTTGGGCGAGGCCGTGGTCTAGGCAACACGGAGTTTTCCTCCGTGGCATTCCAACAATTACTCCATTCACACACAGAAGAAGGCAATGGCAAACCACTTCTGGATCATCTGCCAAGAACGTATATGAACAGGTCCCAGTCCGAGAAAAGAATGGAAGGATCCTGTTCATATGGACCTGTCGCCAGACAGAACACTAATAAAAAAAACCAAATATTAATTACGACTTTGCAATGTCATACACCTATAATTTAATGTTATTAGGTATAAAATAATGTATTTTAATAATAATCTGGTATCTGCAATGAGTAAACACCGAGGTCGGTGATATTCGTAAAATCGCATACAAACCTCATTAAAACATGTGTACTCGAACATTTTTAAAATAAATTTTTATAGAATTGAGCGATAGAAGAAAATCCATTCGATGACAGTGAAAATCAGTTTCTGTCCATGAATGGCCGATTACACTACAGACTGAAATTTCTTTCGAAACTTTAAAACGTCTAGTTACTTCCCAAGTATTTTCTTCCTGAGGCTGTGTGAAATTACATCTCAGTCAGGGTAGTCGGTTTTCGGGACAAGAAAGCTGGACCACCTAATACCAAACGAGAAGCTCATTACAATTACGAGCCGTCTGTGTGACGAAGTCTGTCGACTGCTGTGCGTCAGAGAGGCATCGCCCCTCACTCAGCGTCTTCTCTCCTCCACATACTCAGCAGCAACAAATATTTATCCCCATCTTTATCACACGTTATGTCAGCTGCCGCGTTTTGTATTTCATTTTCTTAATTATTTCATTCGTTTCCTGGGCGTAGGTTCATGATTCAATTTCATTAAATTGAATTAGTTATTTTATCACGCTCATTCAGTCTAGTTTACACTGTTACATTTTAATATTTCATTGACTGTACTTCGACATACTTTAATTTATATTTTTTCAACATTTTAATTTCATATCTTTCATGCAAAAGGGTCTTTTAAGGGTTGTGAAATGTTTGTTTTGTTTTATACTTGACTGCTCTTAACGTATTTTATTGGAACGATTAATTTTGAGAAAAATATCCTCTTTTTTGTTTAGCTCTTTAACTTTCGATAGGCTACTTGTCACGACGAAATGGCGTGTCTTCGGGTTATTTATTTATGTATGAAAACGGACTCCAAATACTGAGTCTACCTACGAATATGTTTACAGATAAATAGTGGATGGTCGACAAGGGGTAGTCCTTTGGCTTTAGGGCTGGGCAGGAGACTAATAATCATAAAGATAGAAACAATCATGTGGCAGAATGCTACAAAGTACTCTTTTGTTAATAGCCACTTAAGTACAGAAAGTACTTCAGGAACAGAACTGAGAATGTAGACTGGATTAATCTGGCTCAGTATAAAGATCAGCAGAACAGTAATTAGCATTCGAGTTACATAAAAGGCTACGAATTTCTAGCACTTATCAGATTCTCAAGGAATCTGATAATATATGGAGTTAGTATGAGCTTCAGTGAATGCACTAGTGTCATTAAATCATCTAAATCGGCGATCCCAAAAGGGTTTTAGGACTTCGAATTACTTCAGCACGACAGGGTCATATTTGTGTCTGCGACATTAAATGTGTACAAAGGCGATCAAGAATTGTATATGGAGCAGGATTTGGAAGGAGACGATCACGGTCACTTCAAAGGGTAGGCTCACAGTAATGTGCATTTTGGAGAAAATGTTTTTCTTAGTGAAAAACAGTGTAACATATGCACAGGTGATGTACGTTAGTGTTAAATGGTAATTACAATGATTGTGAATTATGAATTAGTAAGGATCTGGTAACAAACGTTCGTGGCCGGATCGTAAGTTTATTCTCGTACATCCTTTGAGTGCCAAAGGAAAGACAACATACCGCAGAGGAAATGGCCGGCCCTCAGACCAAAGGCCGAGGTTCGGGCTTTCTGAATACAAAGCTTCAGTGTAAACCCACAACCCGCGCAATTTAACGAGTGTGTGTGTGTAACTGAGAGTAACAGCTTTCAACTTTCCGTCAAGATTCTATTGAGGTTTCCACTGCAGTGAAAATGTGGATGTTCGTCTATCCTACCGTGACGCCGTGTGGTATTTTTAGGTGGTTACCAACGTTTCGGATGTACGTAACGTCCACTTCTTCAGGATAGGAAGATGATAGTGATACGTTCCTTCGATTACATGACGTCACATAGGCCGTACAGATGACCACTTCCATGTCGGGTACCAGAGGATTAAGATCCACGTGTACCTTCCGCTGTCTACGAACTTTACTCTCAGAATATGCGTTTCCCTTAACAAGAATACTGATGTTTTTTAAGTGATTCATTATACTTGACACAGCTCCAGAACCCAGGTCTGCTAAAGGATCTCATTTCACGTGTCTTACACATTTAAACACGTCTTCAAGTAACCGCATTACGTCCAGGAAGAAACCCGTCTCCTTAGCGTACGTAAAAATGTATTTTCTACAGAGTGGATTATATAAAGCCAAATGGCATACTTAGAAGTAATTATATTGAAAGGGGTCCTGGTCTATTTTAATGTATTATCCAAACGAGAGAACTGAGAAAGACCACGGAGGAACGGAAGTCTGTCAGAGATTCGTTACCTGGTCCTCCAGATAAGAAAATGAGATGGAGGCCTGTACACTTCGACTCTCTCCAGCCCTTTGTCATGGATCAGAATACACGTGGCTTAATTTTGATAAACGGTGGTTACGTCCTGTTCTTTTCATTACTGGCGAACGTATTGCCCCTTCAAGTTATTCAACCCGCCTGTCCGATTGTACAGCAGCCCTGACATATTTGTCACAGCGTCTCAGCACTCCTCTTTTGTACTCGAGAGGTCCTGGGTTCGATTTGACTTTGCTCATGTAAAAACTCGAGCGGGTAGTTGACAAAAACAATGTTTTTGTCCTGTAAGTAAGTACCCGGCAGTTCCCCAAGGATCAAGCCGGTTGCTTCTTCTCGAGTCGCGTTCCTTTGCAAGCTCAGATTACTCTCCTTCTCTATTTCTCTCATCTGGTATTCTCTTTTCTATCTTCCATTCGAGCGAGCTGCCTCTGTGGTATGTGAGAGCAATTCAAATTTTCACGACATTCCTTCCATAAGATGAAGTTGAGATCAGAGTCAAATGACTCCCAGACAAGTTTTCAGCATCCTATGACTTCTTCATGTGTGATGATCGTTTTATTTTGTACGGTACATTCATCCGGTTGCCACCTTGCGGAAATCTCAGGATCATTTCACAACATCGAAGTGATTGCCACTGGTTCCTGTAATTCGTCAATACATTCGGTGCAATGACCCGCTGTCAGGATTACTTAACTGGTCCTTTGGCACTACAAAGAGAAATAATAAGTTCTGAAAGTATTTCGCAGTTCAGTTGAGAATATTTTTTTTATTTTCCTCAACAGAATCTAAAGAGGGTTGTAAATGGAATGCACTGATATTCAAAGATATTCTTTACACCACATCACGTCGGACATTTTGGACTAATGTGTCCCAATGTCGTACCATCATGGTGTAAACACAGAGGTGTCCAGGTCTGGTAGCCAAGGCACGGGAGAAGTGGCCCATGGGGCAAAGCCCCTGGAGAAACAATCGCTAGGAGCCAGGCCCCAACGAACGGGGTCTGAGCCCCAAGCGGTTGAAGAATCCCGAATTTGGAGAAGGCAATGTAGGCATTAGGTGAGGGTTACCAGAAGAATGATTAGAATCCGAAAATGGCCTGTCCCCGTGACTGGCAGAAATCCTAGAGGGCACTTCAAATCCTCCTGAAATCTGTGGTAATCTAACCAAAGATGTTAGAGTCCTAAAGATGATGAAAACAGCTTATGCGGGACCTAGAAGGCAACGAGAAAGCCTTGACAGCAAAGCACCAAAGTGACGCCACCCGGATGGGACAAGACCTGCGGGGAGCAGTGGATGCCAATCCATGACGATCGAAGCCTTTCGAGGTCGCGAAATGGATTTCTTAAACCACGGTGGGCAGGGCACATGACCTCTTAAGTAAACCGCGACAGACAGACAGACAGACAGGGACTTGGACAGGCTTACAAGGTGTTCTTCGCTACCACTAGAATGTGACGAACACCTGATGTCACGTGTTCCATACACGTGTTACAATTGGGGTAAATACATATCGTGTTTCTTAGGAGTAGAAAAATGAAGAAGTGCGAAGGAGACTGTCTTCTAGGTTGTGTGCTGCCTCCATCATCAGGACGATGAGAGCTCATCGCCTTAATGATGAATTCACCTCTGAAAAATCGGTAAACTTCAACCAGACTAGAAGGCGAAACAACGCAGAAGACAGCCTTTTTCGGACTCACCGCCCTGAAAACCTCAAAATCCTAATTGTCAGTTTGTAATGTTAATGTCACTAAAAATCTGTTTCAATCGAGTAAATTTATGTCGGACCAAATCCATTTAAGGCCTATAATATAGGCCATGTGTTTGCTTTTAAAACAAGATTGGAAAAGTGCAATCCGTACCGTAATTTATACGTGCATTATTTGCAAATTTTGAATTGTGAGCGCTTTTAGCTAAAATAAAATATATACTGAATCTACGTACTACGTAAGCGCTGGCATCGGTATCTTAGCAACGGACTGAGGCAATGAAAAAACATGTCATTAAGATAAGATTTATTAATTGACTCATATTTCTTACTTACCTTTAATCTTATTAACAAAATAAACAAGCAAAGCCTACAATATACATTAAAATGTCTTTGACGTGTTAGTTTATAAAGATCAATTGTTAATATGAGATAATGTCAGTCATCTTACTTAAAAAATCTTATTTTCTAACTTTATACACCATGTATTCTTAATGACGAGTTTTAGTAATATAAATCAATATCGCATATTGGGCCTTAACTCTGTGGTAGCACGTATGGGGTATTGCGATTGAATCCTGGTTGTCGGTATGTTTTGTTTCATAAAACCACCATTCTGTTATCTTAGAGTACGCAATGAATTATACAATTAATTTTTTTTAAATCTTTCGAAAATGTGTTGTTATACATCGTTTCATGAACCCATTTAGGTGGCGTTAACGTTGATTCCACCTCACAAGTTCGTTGGTCCGCCATGTTTGTTCTACTGGTTATAGGAAATTTAAAAGTTATACTTTAGGGCAATGGTATTCAACCTGGGGTACGCGTACCCCCGGGGGTACGTGAAATTTAAAAAAAAATATATTATGATAAATACTGAATAATCAGTAATGTAATTTATTTAATTTATTTTAGATGTAGGTTATATACTATGTATAACTTGAATTATACTCTAACAACTTTGGGGGTACAGAGTTGAAGAGAAATTATATCTGGGGGTACGCGAAGACATCTTAGAGGGTACGTGATATTTAAAAAAAATATTTTATGATAAACACTGAATAATTAGTAAAGTAATTTATTCAATTTATTTTAGATGTAGATTATATACTATGTATAATTTGAATTATACACCCTTTGGGGTACAAAGTTTAAAAGAAATTATATTTGGGGGTACGCGAATAAAAAAAGGTTGAATACCACTGCTTTAGGGTAGTCCCTACTGTCATAACATCCATACCAAAATTGAGCCAAATCCGTCTCGAGTTTGATCATGGTGTAAGGAGTACGAACAGACAAACATGGTCAAGCATCCTTTTCGCCAATTTCACGTTCATCGCGCGAAGAACGTATAATAATCCGCCAGGATATCTAAACCTGACGCACTTCGATGGATCTGATGTCCAGGTGCCTCAGAAACACACGCACTCTGCTGATGGATTTGTAGCAGTAGCACGTGACGTAGAGAGGTCGCCCCTGATACCCAGGTGAGTTTTGTCAGCGACCGCCATCGTTCTGAGATGTTTTGAAGCTTTATATACATCAGAAGCCCGTAATTTGTCATCACAGTAATCTGACGTTGTTGATATTAAATCGCATTCAAATTATTGAGTTGTAAAACTGAGATTTTAAAACATTTATCTGACTTTAAACAACGTGGAACTGTTTGTTGTTTCCCTTGCTCTCAGTTCTGATTATGCTTTCGTCCAGAAATGTAAACCCATGTGCTGTTTGATGATAGATTTTAACGTGATTCAGACGACGAAATGGTCGTGTAAACACCGTTTCTTTCCTTCTTCAAAGCGTTATGACAGTTAGCTAATTTATTTTATGACAGAATTAAAAGTCCCATATGTTGAAATGTTATTAAAGGTCTATTGATCATTTTTCATACTTCATTAAAAGTTATAGTCCACCACTTTTTTTTTTAGAAATAACTTCTACCATTATGAAGTTTTAAAATGCGTTATGTTCAAATGTCATAATATTAGCTCTGAACTTATAGCGTAGCTTCAGAATTCCTCGTTGGTATGCGTCGACTAACTCAAAAGAGATATGAGAACGTTCTGAGTAATATTTCATACCAAACTGTCATCTTCCTCAATTTGCTACTGGCATTTGCATATGAGTGGGGGGTTTAAGTATTAGAGGTGTTTATGTAACTCTGATGTCGACAAACCGAGAGGGAGTTTCGTACATGATATGTGGGGACACAGCGCCTTTGCTAAGGTACACGAACGCGAAAGCGACGTTGTAAACGCCCTCGTGCGAATATTTATGACAATGATGAAGTTGTAATATGCCTTCCCCCCCCCCCCAATCCAAACATTTTTTTTTTCAAAACTCACGTGTTATTTTTAACTTAATTGTCTGCCATATAAACACCGGGACTGTTAAAGATGCCAAGAGATAGTTTATATCTCTAACTGAGGACGGATAAACATTATTTCTGTTTTATAAAAAGAAATTTTAAAATTAAGATTATTTTTGTGGTTCTTTTAATAAATGGACGCTGCTGGCTGAAATAACACGTCATCTGTACGAAAATTTATGTCCTGTCATATCTTTTCATTCCACGTGGAACGTTCTCTCATAAGCCTTGCACCAATTTCTCATTCCAGTGTTTTCACTTTTATGTAGAGCCATCTTTCAACCAGCCAGTCTGACAGTGTGCTGGATGTTAGCAGTCGAGATAAATCTCTAGAGAAAAAGAAGCAAGTCATTTTCTGCCATATCAATCACTCTAATTGCGTATCACAACGGATATGAAACCAGTGTTATATATTTTTACTGCGAAGCTCTCCACATGTGCAGAAAACATTCATAATGGATCTCCCTCGTATTATTGAGTGTGGACCAAGAGATCAGAAAGGCGACTAGTTGCGGGAAAGATGATAGAAAATGGTCCGTATCGGTGCGTTTGTTAGCAGCATCCTGACACAGTTACATGTTGGTTTCAAATCATGTGCTACGTTGATGTCTCTGTGGACAACTAATTTGTTTGTGCTTACGTATTTCAGGCACAGGAACATTTTCTTGAGAGGAGTTATGAGTTGAAATGACGCGAGTCGTGAACTCACTAGCAAAACATTTATGAGGCGAGAGCTAAATTTATACGCCGCTCAGGAATAGGACTAATATTCTTCAGCGAACTGAATATCTTTATGAGTAAAACAGTGATCCAAGTCGATTTCGGTTCTGAATTGAACGCGTTTATAATGTAGATGTTAAGATGGTAAAGTTGCGTCATATTGTGATATAATAATTATATTAAATCTTGTCCGTCTAATCACAATAAATTCTTATTACAATAAGATACATTTAAAATATTTAAAATATTAAATGATGTTCTTTATCGAAATATTCGATTTACATTAGACCATCATTTTTCATGTTTCACGACATGTTTCAGTTCCTAAAAGAACTATCTTCAGGTGTATATAATTATATAAAGCTTCAAAACGATAAATAATTTCAAATACAATTTTCATACATTATGCCAGCGTACATCGTTTAATATCTGGCAAAAATCTGATAAAAATGTACGCTAGCATAATGTATGAAAATTGTATTTGAAATTATTTATCGTTTTGAATCTTTATATAATTATATACACCTGAAGATAGTTCTTTTAGGAACTGAAACATGTCGTGAAACATGAAAAATGATGGTCTAATGTAAATCGAATATTTCGATAAAGAACATCATTTAATATTTTAAATATTTTAAATGTTAATTATTGTAATAAGAATTTATTGTGATTAGACGGACAAGATTTAATATAATGTAGATGTTACTTTGTCAGGAGACCGAGTTTTACCTGCAGTCTCTAATTCAAATACCTACGTTTGTTATGTATTCACTGAACAAGGAATTTGGTCCCTTACTTTGTGACATCAGCTCAAATAAACTGACTTACAAAATTAAAATTAAATTATTTGGTTATTTCGTCAAATCACAATGTATTTAAATAAGATAATTAAAATAATTAAAATATCATTCTGTGTTCCATATCGAATAATCGATATAATCCACTGAAATAATTATATCTTTTTAATAAACTTTTATTTGGTGTTGGTATTGATTTAGGTCGGGGGGCCCTCCAACGTGCCAGGCACTCAGAGACGTAATTCTTATAAATACGTGCGCATTAAATCATATTTGCCGTATTTAATAGACACGATAAGCAATAAGAATAATAACGAGGCTTTTAACATCTTAATTGATACACGAAAGTCGATTTTCTGCTAAAGAAACAAATATTCAGTTACTTCTATCTGCCATTAAACAGGATTTATGAATGGATCACACGTCTTGTGTGTGTCATGGGGGATGTATGAAATATATCGCTTCAGACATTACATCACGTGTGACTGCAAAGCAGTTACAGCTAACGGCGATGAACAAAGATATTTTTGTTCAAAACGTACCTTAAGAGGTCATCTTCAGTGGCAAACAACTTAATTCATATTAAATTTTACAATTCATGAAACGATGGTTTGTTATAAATCACTGTAAAAGTTCACACACTATATTAAACTACATTGAACGTTTAATTACACATGAGTTGGTGTATTATCTAAATTACTCAGCAAAATGTCCACTGAGGTTTCAGTTGTTGGTCTCATATTCAATTAAATGTTCAGTGTTCAATGAACATGTTTTTATGAAGTGTGACCTCTTACTGTGTTTTAAAACAAATCACCGTTTCATGAATTGTATGATTTTAATAGACAGACTAATGAATTAATGTTTTGCCACCAATGATGACGTCTTGAGGTCGAAATGCGTTTGGCACTAAGTGTTATTTAATGTGTAAATATTTTTGTTTTTATTTAATATAGAATTCGTAAATCGTGAACCGCGTAAAATGTTGTATTTGTTACAAAAGACATTATTTTTCCTGATTTTAGAATCATCCCGTTTGATCTAGAAGCGTAAGGTTTCTTACAGCAAATTTGAAGTGGTATAAGAGTTGTGGTATCTTGTGCAACAGCGAAGTCTTAAGACATGTGATATGTTGTAATGTCTGTCTCTGAAGAGGAATGCTTTTCAACACATAATTACTTCTGGTAAAGGTGAAAATACCTGCGTTACTTTTTAAAATGTTGGTAAGGACATTATTTCGTAGTATTATAATGTACCTGTAACGTAATACAGCCCTTAAAGTAACCCAACACTTAGAGAAAACGTCTGGCAGCGAGAGCTGACTGCTCAATAGAGGCTTCTTCTCTTGTGACTGACTGCGCTAATTCGTTTCCACATAAACAGAGACATTCTCAGCGCACAGTAGCATCTACACGTGGATCTGTAAAATGACTTCAGCAATTTTAAAAAATAAATTTGTGTTAAATTAATTACTAAATTTTCTAACAATTATTTATTTTAATCCGTCTTATCACAATATTTAGAATTTCTTATAATTAAGATAATAAAATATCATTGATGCTCCATATCGATTGATCGATTTACATTTCGGAACATTTACACAACATGTTTCGGTTTTTATAAAACCATCATCAGGTGTAAAATATATCTAAGAACTTAAAAACTCAATTATGATTTCTGTAGTATTTTGGTGAACAGTTTGATCAGGTTTGGAAACAGGGTGCTTTGAAGAATTTTTGGACCCAAAGGGGATGAAGTGACGTAAGACTTGAGAAAATCCCATGATGAGGAGTTTCTCAATTTATACTCTGTACCAAATACAATTAGGGACATAAAATCAAGGAGGATGAGATTAGCTGTGAATGTAGCATGCAGGTGATGAGAAAATTGTGCAAAACTTTTTATTGGGATGCCTGCAGGGAGGTGCCCGCTCAAAACACTTAGTCGTAGATGTGTTGATAATATTAGAATGGATCTTGGAGAAATACGGTTAGAATTTGTGGATTGGATTTATCTGGCTCAGGATGGGGGCTCGTAGTGGAATTTTTGTAAACATGGAAATGGGCACTTCAGTTTCGTATAAACGCCAGGGAACATTTGCAATTTTTAATGTTTTGTTTGCATGTGAGCTTTACATTACCTGATGAACATAAAACGTGAATCACACCACTTTCTAATTATTCTCCTTTCTTGCTCGTACACAGGAATATACTTGTCTCTCCTAATCGCGTTATTACTCTCTGACACGTAATTTTTAACCTTAAGTTCTCTTTAAATAACATGTTTCAAGCACTAGACAGCAAATGCTTGAAACTCAACGTTAGGCTTTTAATTTGTAAAACTAGAGGCTAAATTAAAAAACGCCCTCCCTAAACTGACTTATGGTGTATGAAAGGATTCTCTGTGAATATGTTTGTGGGATAGTCTGTCGCTAATTCAGAACTTTTCCATTTCCGCGGTACAGATGAATGGAATTAAGCATTCTTATTCAAATTTTCTCTGTTTACTATTTAAATTATTGATAAATATACTAAATTTTTTATGCTTGAATAAAATCGATAGATGGTAGGAGCAGGTTTTCATCTAAAAATTATTTTTTTTTTCCTGTGAAATTTATTCGTAAGTTTCGCCAATTTAAGACATTTTGTAAACTCTTCACCTGGCTTCATAGGAAATCGTTTGCATTAAAAAATATATATCACTAAATTCAGCTGTTATGAACTATGAAACCAAAGACAAAATTAAATGTTTCTAAACGAAAGAGTAGGAATAAAAAGATTTAACTGGATGTAATATATATTCCTTAGGTAAATGAAAACAGGTTTTTTTAACAGAGGCGGTAATGGTACTTCAGATGTTTCTGAATATGGTGAAATCGGCTTTGTCTTTTTTTGGCATTAGAATGTGAACACTAAGTTAACCAATTAAATCACATTGATATTTCGACGTTTAAGCCTGTTCTCCGTTTTATTAAGGGAGTCCTTCAATTGTTACAATACTTTTATTTTCCGTCGTTTACACAAGCTTATTGTTAAAATCATATAAAATCATATAAAATTTCACATAAAATTGTTACATTTTAAAATTGACGACATGTTTCGATATACAATCTTATCATCGTCAGGTCTATCAAAATTAAAATTAAAATCTGGTGTATCTGTTGCTCTGCTTATATATTGCTTTTGTTTTTACTCGTTTTTATTACATCTCCAGGCTTCTTCGATTTTATTTTTGGAGACGCGCCTGGTTGCCTATATCGGGTTGTGTATGAGGTGCGTGTCCGTTGTTATTGAATGGCAGACAGTAACTCGATTTTATATGATTTTAACAATAAGCTTGTGTAAACGACGGAAAATAAAAGTATTGTATTGAAACACAAGCATGATGCAATTAAGATATAAGCCTTCAATTGTTATAACTTCTTATATTTATATTAACACAAACATGACGCAATTAAGATATAAAATTATAACTTCTTGTAACAGAAAAGTTCCTCCTAGACTAATCGCCGCTAATAGGCCTACCACAGCTCGCAATTAGACACGATCCTGAGCCAGTCAGAATTTCCTTCCTTTCGTCAAGACCTTTCACCCTAACACACATCTTCATCTTAATCTATAATCTTCTATCACTCTTCCAAGTAAACGTTTTCTAAGATATTTCAGCATCAATATTGTGTGTGCATCTCTTGTCTCATCTATCGTAGTCACGTGAGAGTGCCATCGTAAGCCCTGTATTTCACTAAATCAATACTATCTGACCTGAAAACATTGCCAAGTTCCTCATTATGTAATATCCCATATACTTTATATTTAAAGCCTCCCTCTTAGGTACGAATGTTACCCTAAAGACATTATTTACAGACAGCTGGCATTTGTAGTCTCAATTTAGGTAGCAAGTCGAGATGACATCTGTCAACTGGATATCAAGAAGTCTTTCCAGAATGTAAAAATCCTCCAAATTTGTTTAAGAATTTAATTTGTATTTGATATTTTTATTCTGTAGTACGAGGTGCGATCGGAAAGTTTCTAGACTGCGCCTATAAAAACCCGTACACTTATCTAAGGTATTAAATTCATCAATCACCCTCGAAGTAGTTCCCCTGGGAGTGAACACAACGATCCCAGCGCCGCTGCCAAGCCTGGAAGCATCCCTGGAAATCTTTCTTTGTCAGCCTGTCAAGCACCATCTGCGATTCTCCCTGAATCTCTTCTATCGTCTCAAATCTCCTTCCCTTTAGCTGAATTTTCATTTTTGGGAAGAGGAAGAAG
>NW_019059630.1:934847-959823 GCF_000696155.1 Zootermopsis nevadensis
GATTGATGAATTTAATACCTGAGATAAGTGTACGGGTTTTTATAGGCGCAGTCTAGAAACTTTCCGATCGCACCTCGTATATTAGTTTCCGCATGTAATGTTCACGTGGTGCAGTTACTTGTAACAAAGGTTTCGTTAGCGAAGTCACAAACCTGGTGCCGTAGTTATGTGCGTGGCTGTTATCAGGGTTCAGCGAACATCGCACGGCAGGCTACAGGGCTCGCATCCTAACCCGCCCATGCATCACAAACTTATTGTTGTTTCCTCTCACATCCCTTCCCCACCCCCTCGCCACACTAAAACTGACAGTAACAATAACACTTGGCACTAACTAACGCTAAAGCTTGCCTGGTTTATACACGCTATCTCAGGCTGGGGATGTAATTAAGATAAACATCATTTAAATGAAGGTAATTAAAGCTCGGGACCCAGTACAAAGCTGGCTGTTGCTGTAACAGCAATGGCTATTGATCGCGAGGTGGAAGAACCCTCATATCCCATGTATGGAGATCAACAGTTCCATGGTCTCATCGCTTCCCTACAAGAAGCGACTGCTTCGGGGTTCAAAAGATAAAACATTGTCACGGGGCACAGATAAACCTTTGTTATTACTACCCCCCCTTCCCCTCCTCTTGGAACGTCCGTCGCTTTAGTCTCATATTAATACTGAAATACACGATGTATATTCTTTAATACAAGCTAAAGATAAGAGTATTCAATTCCAAAAATCTAAAAAAAAAATATATTTTTCATCTCTCTGTCAAAATAACGGTCTTTAGTCTATTATCGAATCAGAAGGGTTTTTTTTTTTTTTTTTTTTTTTTTTTTTTTTTTTTTGTTAAAAGGCCCATTTCCTGAGTTGTTGAATCCAGACCACACTTACACAGAATTTTTCTTTAAGAACATTTCCATCTATGCTTAGATCTTCACAGTAATCTCCTCTATCCACGTTTTCCGAACAAAATCCTTGTATTCAGTTGATGCCTGTTATAAGCCACAACGAACTTCGTCCTTCCTTTGATCACTCTGTGTAAAGTTTATAAATTATTAAGCTCCTGATTATGTAATTTTCTCAATTTTTTCAGTTATTCTTAAATGTTTTCCTCGTCAGCCGTTCCCAGACATCCTCAGCCCGAGTTTTTCCTTGAGGAATGAGACACAGCTTCACATCCATACAAGACAACAGGCGAAAATTGAGTTTCTCAGATAATTCTGAACTAATCTATAACCAGCATCCCCTGAAATTAACCCGCTCTTAATTTCGTCATTGTAATTTTGATTTGTTGGAGCTTTATACTAATTATAAGTAATTTTAAACGCGCTGTGGAAAGCTACGAACAAATGGAGACATTTATTTCCTAAATTAAACTGAGCAGCGTAGAAAGGGTTAATGTTTAAAGAGATCGCAACCCGGCTAGCAGCTAACACGCATCCCTCAGCCGCCCAGCTCGGACGGTTTGCATGAAACTGTAACCGAGTTCTAAAACTTTCATTCCGGACTTGGTGGTGGTGCTCTAGAGTGCCCAAGGGACTCCCCGCATTGAAGTGAGATGCCCACAACCGCTTCGGGTTATTTTTCTTCAGTTCTGTGGAGTGTTATTTGGTGTTATTTTCTTTTCAGCTGTAAGTTACAGCTCGGGTTAAACATCAATCTATTGCACGACTGTTCTGCTGCCACACGGAGGCCATAGTGAAAACCTCCTCCTCCTCCTCCTCCCCTACATATAAGGCTATACCCACCCCCCATCTCCCATCCCCTTTTAACCTCCGACCTTCTCTAACCATTTATCTTAGAGTCGGAAACCGACTACTGGTCACTGGGCGGAAAAATAACTGCCCATTGCCGTCTAAGCTATGGCTTCACCTCTCACGGAGGTGTAAGCAGCGTACATAAGAGTCTCAATTCGATTCAGCCCAAACAACTGCAACACAATTCCGCTCACCGACTCCGTGAAACTGAGCTTTGGACAACATAGGCCCACTGTCCAATTCCGTGGAGGAAATTCGTACTTGAGAAGCTGATAGTAGCTAAGCTTTACAAGAAATTCTATGCCATTTATAGACCCTGGAATTCTGTTATTATATTTCAAAAAAAATCTCTGCCATCTACGACTAGGTTTCCAAGTAGAATTTTCCTGTCAGGTTTTCCGTTTGCATTTCGCATCTCTCCAATGCATGTTGTAACATGTTTTTTTTTAATAAATATTATTATTTGGGAATTTATTTTATGCTATAAATACTGTTTAAAATAACAGTTGAAAGATTAATCCCCTGATGGCCGCGTTTATTTCAATGTTTCACCACGTTACATAAATCGTATCTGGTATGAATTTAAGGAATTTGATATTTTGATTTAGTCTGCTTCATGAAACAGAAGAAATAATCCTGATTCGTAGTCAGTAAATCATGCAGCAGCATGTAAAGTACCATAACATTTGTAAGATTTGGGTTTTTGAGGCATTAGTTATTGTATGTTACTCAGGAGGAAACCTTTGGCATTCGCAGTGAGGATCGGCGTTGTGGCGAGAACACATGGGTCTTCTTAAAATACGTATAAAGTTTTAATTCTGAATAATGTAGCGATTTAACAAATACGTTTTAATCTACAAATTTCTAGCCACAGATTTACTGCCATCGGACTTCCGAGTCGGTCCGCAATTTCAAGGTCAAAACCTATCTCCTGAGTAACAAGGAGTGTCTGCGGTGTTTTGAACTGACGGAAGTTCGTGTCGTATGAGCAGTGTACTCAACATTCGGATTCTGCTATGACAGTGTTGGTCACACTGTTTTGCTTTTCTGTATGAAATTTAAGAATGCAGACGGTAGACAGCTCACGGCAAGTCACGTTTCCAAGCTTCTGGTCAGATGTGAACCAGCCCTGTGACTAAAACAGTTTCTGTAGCCACTGTTTCACATTCCATACAGATATCAGAGCAGAATATACCTCAGTGGCGTGTAAATCTCACACCAGAAAATTACAGCAATGCGTTTCAAGATGGAAACAAGAAAATCGAGAGAGAAAGTTAGGAGCAGAGTCTCGGACGAGAGGAACACGAGAAGTGGAAGGAGTTGGTGGAAGGATAGGGTGAGGTGAGAGAAGGAGAACATTGTATATATTTCTTCCTCCCCATTTTCCCCCCACTCGGAACAAAAGCACTTTCATAAATCTGCCCTGAGATATATGTGAGCACAATTTCCGGGCTTTGGCCATTAACTTCCTCCGGTGCAATGCTGTTGCCTCCCCACCATCTTGTGATCTACCGTCTCTCTCGTTGTCATGTCTCCACTGCTTGAGATGATATTCGTTTCTCTCTCTCTCTTTGCCTCAACTATACGTGAAGAAATAATTCTTTTCGAAACGTCCACATATAATCTTGATTTTGTTCCTCACCCCTCAAGTATCAACAGCTTCGTGTAAGAAGGGCAAGGCAGCTCCATGAAGAATAATGGTCAAAGCAAAACAAGAAAATTGAGATAAAAGGGACGAATGATAACGTGGCACAGAGATGAGTGAGCGACATTTCTCTAAAATCAAATTACTCAAAAGAATTCCTCAAAGACGTATGTAATTTTCAAACGTCACTCGTGTTCTGAGACCGCTGTGTAAAATAATGTCCTGGAAAGTTCGCGAAAGGAATAATAATGCTTATATTTATTACAATTAATTTATATCGTCTGCAATGTCTGTTGAAAATTCGACGGAAAATCTACTTTTTTAAAAAACGATTAAATCAGGGAAGGAGAGAAGGGCAGTTTGAGAAACGCACATAACATCAAAGTCAAAAAGTCTGAAGGTAAGAGACCACTTGGAATATCTAGGCGCAGAAGAAAGAATAATATTAAAATGGATATCAAAAATCTATGGTGTGAAGTTGTAGACTCGTCTGGTTCTGGACCTTCTTGAGTGATGAAATTTTGTAAATATAACAATTTCGAGAACTCCGTAGCTCGCCGACCGACTTCAGCTTCTCAAGTAACTCACTGTTGCGAAGTTAATTAAGTAGACCTATTTTTTTTTACTTGTTACAAAATTTTTGGCTTGTTACCTTTTACGGACTCATTATTAAACTGCAGTCAATTAAAAAATACAAGTGTAACTCTTCAGCACGTGTTGGCTCTTACCTACTTATCTTATTAACAAAACAAACGAGCTAATTGCAATGTAATGTTTATAGCTTACGAAAACTCCCCGCCTCTGTCAGGAATCGAATTATGGTCCTCCAGTCCGCAGACATTCACTTTCATTGACTAATCTCGTAATATGTGACTAACGACTGTCACATTTCTCTTACTTTCTCTTTCTTGAAGTTTACTCAACACTTCCACACTCTTCCAACTTTCCTCGACATCTCTACTGTAACCCAATTATCGTACGTCTTCTATCATCTGATTTACCGTTTCCTCTGTACGTCACCGTACTTTTTCTAGTTTAGTTTTGTTTTTTATTGTTTTTGTGTGTATTTATTAGTGTTTGCCTGCTAATTGGCTCCTCGCTGTTGGCAAACATTTTAATAAATAAATTGAATATTTAAACTTATTCAGGACTAAAGAAACATTCGAAGGAAATATTAGATTATTGATTGCAGATTGAATATGGCAGTCTTCTGCGTTATTGTATCCTGTGGTCTGGTAATAGTTCACCGACGTTTCAGATGTGTTTACTGCATTAATAATCAGTTTAACATCGCAGGACATCGCACCGATGGTTGAGGCAGCAAGCCTTTCTGGACGTCGGTTAAATTCGCCTCCTCGAGAACCAGATGTCTCTATTCAAATCATCTGTTGTCACCAAATCAGCTGTCATAACCCCGTTGACTGTAGTCACACTGACCAGTGGCGGCTCGTGAGTCTGAGCAGTAGTAGTGCTCAGCAAGGGAGAAACATCATAATAGTATTTCAACGCATAACAATACAAATAAATGAAAAGTAAATTTACAACAGGAGAAAATTCAAACGTGATCGACGATGTTTTAACTATTTTTAAGTCCGAAAGAGGGCGGCCATGAATTTTTACATTTTTCACTCAAACATATATTATAAAATGTAATTTGCCGTAACTATGATACACTTCCTTTGCTCATTATCATTATCAAGACAAAAAAAAATTAGCGAACAGAATTATTGAACAATCTGCGCTGAAATCCTTTCAAACGGATGATAGACACGTCCTCCATCCCATTCCTCGCCCGTGGACTTACTAACAGTTCAGTCGATTAGTGGATAATGACAGAGTAAGAGACAATATTAAAATAATGTATAGGAAATAAAGTGTTACAAATTATATATAAACACAAAAAATATTTTTTTTAGTTTTTGAAAAATTAGAGGGGTGGGTGCTGCAGCTCTGCAGCTCTTATGGACGAGCCGCCACTGCTACTGACACCTTTACGTAGGCACGAGACGAAGTCTGGAACACAAATTTGTTGCATTAATTATACTGTCTTGGGTAATTAAACTTTAATTCAAATTCTTGCTGGAAAAGAGGCGTCACATTTTACAACGAAAACGTATACCAAATAGAAAACAGCACATCGAAACGGAAATGAGGGCGCAGCAGGTCTAATTTTAGATTCATGGGATTAAAAAGAAAAATCACCTTTCAGACTCTCAGAAAATGGAGCCATCTTCCGTAAACCGGAGGTGTGTACCCAGCGTGTGATTTCAGTTTCATCGACTTATCAACTAAGCCAGACCTGTATTACAATTTGCCTCTTTTCCAGGGGTCGTTCTCTGAAACAAAATTAAATTCTGTTGCTGGTTTATGTAGTTTTATCTAGGCGTCCTAATCCTTTGCTCCCGGGTCACAGTGACCGGTGGGGTCGGGCGCCAGTCCTCTCAGTTCCACGGTGAGGGGTTTAGGGGAGGTGGGCCGAGGTCACTGCCATGCACCTTCCACACTCCGCTCCAAGCGACATGATTCACTTTCACACAAAACCCACTATTTCACACCGACGAGGCACCAACTGCTCCGTGCTAAAGTAGTTTACAGTCGAATGAATTACATCGAGTGTTCGTGACTATCAGGACATGAAATACAGTAGATTCCTGTTAAATGGACCATCGGTTAATCGGGGCACCCGTTTATTTTGGATAAATCTTGAAGAAAAAACATTTTTAACTTTTTACGTGGAACTTCGCTTAATTGGGCCAACGTGTTCTAATCCCGATGTGTCCCAATTAACCGGGAATCCATTGCACATCAATCTTAAATTTAACAAGGGCTGTAGTAAGACTTCATGATTAGGATTTTATGTCTTCTAGATCAGTGGTTTCAACCTGGGGTACGCGTACCCCCGGGGGTACGCGAAGACATCTTAGGGGGTACGTGAAATTTAAAAAAAAATTATTTTATAATAAACACTGAATAATCAGTGATGTAATTTATTTAATTGATTTTAGATGTAGATTATATACTATGTATAACTTGAATTATGCACAAACAACTTTGGGGGTAAAAAGCTGAAGAGAAATTATATCTGGGGGTACGCGAACAAAAAAGGTTGAATACCACTGTTCTAGATTGTATTGCCGTGTAGTCTGGTGGACGTTTGTCATCGTTTCAGAGGTTCTTGCTGCCTCCATCATCAGGCCGATCATTCTGATGATGGAGGCAGCAAGGACGTGTTAAGCGTTAGTAAACTTCTTCCACACCAAAGGGTGTTAGAACCCAGAAGAGAGCCATCTTAGGGCTTTATAATGTTTGTTTTCATTTAGAAGTTGTCAGCCATAGTCTATAAATGAGTTAGCTAACTGGATCCATTCATGATAAGGATTGTCTTCAGGAATTCCATGCCTTTCGCGGAATCTGAATGTTCATTGCTCTCTTCAGGAGAGCGAGCATTTCATTCATAACCAGAACCAGATAAATTCAGTCCAAATTATTACACTTTTCTTTTTCTATTATTCACATCTTTTGTGCCTGAGTCCCCAATTTGGTCTCTTCGCTTCACGTTTTCCAGCGAGGATAATATTTTTGTGCATTTAGTGTTTCCTACATACCCCTCCTATTCTATCGTACTTGATTTTATTACACTTGCTATATTTAGTAACGAACAAGAATTACGAAGTAAGACTTGAGGTTCTCACAGCAGTGAATATGAATATTTCTGTCTTCTGGGTTGTTGCGCTGTGTAGTCTGATCGATGTTAACCAACGTTTCAGAGGTCATACTGCCTCCGTCATCAGGGCGATGAGTATGAGGATTTCTGTCTTCTGGGTTGTTGCGCTGTGTAGTCTGATCGATGTTAACCAACGTTTCAGAGGTCATACTGCCTCCGTCATCAGGGCGATGAGTATGAGGATTTCTGTCTTCTGGGTTGTTGCGCTGTGTAGTCTGATCGATGTTAACCAACGTTTCAGAGGTCATACTGCCTCCGTCATCAGGGCGATGAGTATGAGGATTTCTGTCTTCTGGGTTGTTGCGCTGTGTAGTCTGATCGATGTTAACCAACGTTTCAGAGGTCATACTGCCTCCGTCATCAGGGCGATGAGTATGAGGATTTCTGTCTTCTGGGTTGTTGCGCTGTGTAGTCTGATCGATGTTAACCAACGTTTCAGAGGTCATACTGCCTCCGTCATCAGGGCGATGAGTATGAGGATTTCTGTCTTCTGGGTTGTTGCGCTGTGTAGTCTGATCGATGTTAACCAACGTTTCAGAGGTCATACTGCCTCCGTCATCAGGGCGATGAGTATGAGGATTTCTGTCTTCTGGGTTGTTGCGCTGTGTAGTCTGATCGATGTTAACCAACGTTTCAGAGGTCATACTGCCTCCGTTATCAGGGCATTTAGAAATATTACATCCGATCTGGCGAAATAAATTTATAAATTTTGAACATTTAAAAATATCTAAATCATTAACATTTTCATAATTAGTAAATACCCCCAATTTTAAAACGTTTTGAAATTTCAGAATCCAAAACTAAACATTTCACATAACCCACATTCTAAATTCCAACGTTAAAAATTCATATTTAAACATTTATCCTAACATAAACTTCTTTAATCGAATCTAAATAAACCTAACCTAACATAAAAAATGTGTTATTGTGATATAGTTCCATGCTTTAAACTGGATTCCACTGAGCGATAAAGGCTTATGTAATCGTTCAGATAAATAATCTACGCAAATTCTAGAGATTGGTGAGCGGTCGGATTCAGGATCAGCTGCTCTATCCCGGAGCATAATTACTGATACGTGAGCAGACAGGAGGCACTCCTGATTGTAATTAATGGTTCTAAAGACATTTGTTATATTTCCTTTGACTTTTTCTCACTCAGTATAAACATTTTGCATGTGTCACACGTAAAAGGTGAAGAAATCTATAAACATTTTTGTTTAAATAATTGAGAGAGAGGAGACTCCTTACAAGGCCCAGGTTTAGACGGATGCACAGTGTTAAAATCAATAGTATTAGTGTATAAGTTTATAAAATGAATTTAATTTGCTTTTGCTTTTGTGAGTATGGTAATGAAAGTTCGGCTTCCTTCAACTGTTGAAAATTGATATACCAGCTGAAAGACCATCACATTTTCAAGGTCTGTGCGTGTAGTTAAGAAAAATTGACAGATTTTTAACCATCTTCTAACTATAAAACAACGAGTGATGACCAATTATTCTAATTCTGGATCTTATTGTGACTATGTGGACGTGACTGATGGTCGAATAGACTCGCGAGGAAGTTTTTCGTGGCGCCCTGTTGATTTTTAAACTGGACCACAGTATCGGTTTATGACTTCGCCGAAACAAGCAGACTGACTTCACTTTTGCATTTAAAACCGGGCTTTGTAATGAATGTCAGTTGCAGGGATGTGACCGGTTAAAGCAGCCCCTAGTTTACAATCGGACAAAGAGTTTATGATCACAGTCAAGTGTGGTGCCACAGGGGACGACGAGCGGGTCATGTCGTTCTGCCCTCTCCCACGTCTGTGTGGGCTTCCCAAAGCAGGGACCACTTTTAATAGATGCGATTTAAGCACAGGTTGTAAATCTCACGACGCGTACTGCCCGCCTCTGTGTGTGTGTGTGTCTGTAGTGAAACATGTACACCTTGGAGGACGTTCGACAAATTTTCAGGTTTTTTGTCATGGACGGTCCCATCTGTTGAGCCTGCGACGTTGCAATCCTGAAACGCGGATAGTCGTACTAGACTAGACTCTAGTTAGACTCCATCGCCTTCAGTCTTTACTGAGACCCTGAAGAATCTACCCGTTGTCCGAAGTCTTCGTAGCGAGAACAGAAAACTTTTCGTGAAACTCGCAGCGAAATGAGAAAAGGCCGCTTATTCTGTCGAGAAGCTACAAACACACATCTGAAAAGAAAGGAAATAAAAAAGAAGGGGGCAGACAAAAGAAACTTAAAAAAAAAACTGATAGCAGAAGAGGATAGTTGCTAAGTCCGTCCAGGGTAGATTGAAAACACGAGAAAAATGGCCACTGTCGGTTGGAGCTTATTCTCCGACAGAGTTTGAGGAGCAAGGCAGTCTCTCTCTCTCTCTCTCTCTCTTTCAGTCTTGCACGGAAATGGCTGTTGGAACAGAAAACAGCGAACTAATCAAACTTTGATACTCCTAACGGGCTCGACACGAGTGAAGAAGAGAGAGGTGTCCAATCTTCACACATCTCAGGCAGCAGGAGATGGACCAAACAGAGGCAAAAGGAAACAAATGGTTTACGAGTTAGCTGCTGTGTAGTAATTGGTTGGCTGATCCCCATCCAAGACTTGGAGCACGTCCGAACAGAAGAAGTCTGCTGGAAAACCTTATACTGTATTAATGGAAGACTTGGTTTTTAAATTGAGAATTCTTACAGAACATGGCGCAACCCTTGGCCCTAAATCGCATTTCTTCACGTTTCGAGTTTCTTCAGTGCCGAGTTTGTGTTTGTGGTCGATCGAGTATTGCTACTTTCAATTTGTTTTGTAACTCGAGTCACCGCTTGTGAGGTGGGAATGTGTTGGACCGTCCACAGTCCCCTAACTCTGCGAACTGTCATCACCCTGTCCACTGCATCAATGTATCAGCTGCCATCACCAAGTGAGTGGACCATCGACCGTCGTTTATTCCTCGGTTCTCGATTCCGATGGCACAATATTTATGATTACTTGGGTAAACCTTTTTTTGCAACAAACATTACATTAGTAATCTTACAAACCAAATTTACAACAGCGGTATGTTATCAGACTTCCCTACCTTCAATGGCCTCGACTGACTCAGGATAACTTCGGAGGACATGGATTCCTATTCGAAAGTTGTCCTCTCTGAGTCCTTCAGTTTGGCCCTAACCTTTTGAATCAGCCTGTATATATCAGGTTTGTCTGAGAAGCGATTAGGATCCTCCAAGGAAATCAGGATTGACTAGAATTGAATGGTACATGTTGGCTACTGATTTATGCTGACAATGTTAAGTTATGAAGATTTCTGTCTTCTGGGTTATTGCGCCGTGTAGTCTGGGCGATGTTAACCAACGTTTCAGAGGTCATACTGCCGCCATCATCAGAGTATGAAGATTTCTGTCTTCTGGGTTATTGCGCCGTGTAGTCTGGGCGATGTTAACCAACGTTTCAGAGGTCATACTGCCTCCGCCATCAGGGCCTGATGCATTAGTAAACATCTACCAGACTACACAGTGCAACAACCCAGAAGACAGAAATCTTCGTACTCACCGCTGTGAAAATCTCAAATCTTACAATGTTAAGTTAGTGAACGAATATATAAATATTTGTGTCAGCAAGAAAGTCAGCTGTGTTATAACGCTAGGAAAGAAGTCACAGAAAGCTAATTATAGGTCTATGTTGGTATCAGATTATTGGAGGTTATCGTAAAATAGAGACGGCATCCTTCGAAAATGTGACAAAGTTTAGATATTTGGAAACGAGACTAAAATTAAAATGTACAAATCAATGTTAAGGGTAAATTACGGGATTCCTACAACCCTTCAGTTCGGACTCTTCTCCATTCCCGTCTCCAGTCTAAAAGACCGAAAAGTACTCTTTGGAGTACTTTGACATTCCAGAGGTGTTCTTCACTCCATAACATTAAGGTCATTATTGTACTAACATCATCTGAGGTAATTGTTCCATCAGTAACCTTTGTTAATTGTTTTACTTTGATCCAAGATCATTTTTGCACACGTGTTTTCCAAGAATGATCCTGCGTCATTTTTGCATTAATGATTGGCCAAGGCAGGAGAAAGGTAGCCCATGGCTAAAACCCCTGCAGCAACCCCGAATAACAAAGCATCTAGGTGAAGATCCTGGGTGAGAACCTCCCAGAGGTTGAATAATCATGATTTGGAGTAGGCTTTGGTGTCATTACCCTGGAGATATCCCGTAGGGGACTTAGCCTCCGAAGGTGGCCTGGCCCCGTGGATGACGAGACTCCTACGGGATAGTCCAGAGGCCTGAATGTTCTAACCTGAGAATGTGGAGGCCCAGTGGCGAAAGCCAAGGGGGTAATCCCGCTGATGGCAATGTACAAAAATGAGGCAGCGCGGAGGGGACAAAGGCCTGCGGAGATTAATGGAGATCGAAACTCTGAGACGTCAAAACATGGATTTCCAAAGCCATGGTAAGCTATGCACAGGACAGAAAGCCCGGTGGGAGGGGTGCACAGCTCCAGGTACAAGAAACACAGGGAACCACGTCCCGACGAAGCAAGCATCCTGTGGGAGAACCTGGATGGTAAAACAAAGGAGTAAAGTAAGGAACCTATTGGGACTAGGCGTGGGTGGTCCCGAGGGAGTACAGTCTTCAGATGTGGCCTAGACCAGTGAGTGTTGAAGTGCCTCGGGTGCAGTCCTGGTTGTACTGAGACGTAGGTAATCTAAAGTGACGTTTTTGGTGGGCAAACCGAAAGGAAAGGGACCAGTAGGAAGACCTAGATGCAGTTGGGAAGATAATATTAAAATGTTTTTTAAATAAATAAGGTATTGCATAGACTGATTTCATCTAGCATAGGATGGGGTGTAATGGCGGTTTTTTTTTGTAAAGATATCATAAACTTTATGGTTTTATATATTGCAGAGGCCTTTATTAATTAGATGAGTGCCTATTAACTTCTCATAAACACTCTGCTCGATGGTGTTGTAGAGCATAAAAATATGAAAATATTGATATTAACTGAAGATCGTAGTAGAAATTACAACATAATAAAATCATCAATATTGCAACACAGTAGACCACGACGGCCCCCTTGAAGGGCAGAAACGTGTTGTGTCGATTTAAATCAAAGTAAAATATTCTATTCTTCGCCTCTTAACATTTATCTTCTTAGTATGTTCTGTATTCATTTATCCTTCTCTTTGCACTATTCTCTCCGTACGCTACTGCAGCTCTTCACAGAGTTACAAAGACCGCGATGCAATTGACACCGACTGTTCGGATTGGCGCCCGTGTTCCTGGCGCAAAAGAAAGACATAGCGGGCGCCGCTCCTATATCCGGTCTGCGTTAAGACTCTCTAACACGTAAATAATACAGTTTTGTGCTGACAAACAGCGACGTCGTTCATTAGTCTCGTGTCCTGTAACTGTTTTAGCCATGACAGCGCTGTTTTTTCCCTGATATTACAGCGGCAGATTTTGTACGCCGCATAAACTGGAGGAAAATCTTGCTTGCAATTTCACTTTCAGTACCAGATGAGATTGGTTCTTCAAAGTGGAAGTTCTCTTATGTGTTATATTAGGGCAGGGGTGGCCAACCCAAATGATCTTTCGGGCCACTTTGGAAATGCATCATAACTCCGCGGGCCACATATAAAATTATATATCCCCATATTAGATTTAGATACACTATAGACATTTTTTTGGAGTGAAAAATTGAAACATAATGAGTTATTATTATTGTGTTTACTATTATTCTTACATGTAAACATAGATAATATAATAATAATGATACTAAGCGTACATTTTGTAAAAGTGTGATGAATCTCGCGGGCCGGAAAAATTTTCAAGGCGGGCCGCGGGTTGGCCACCCCTGTATTAGGGTCTTCCCCCCGTTTCTGGTTCCTTTCTGACTGCCCATCTACGAATCACCTGCCATCACAACTTCATTTGTTTCCACACCAGCATTGCACTTCTGATAACTGTAAGATGTCTCTCTTCTAGATTTTAGCGTCGTTTAGTCTGGTACAAGTTTATCGACGTTTCAGAGGTCCTTGCTGCCTCCATTAGGGCGTTGAGACTACGCTACAACTCAGAAGACAGCCATCTTTGGACTCACAACCGTGAAAACTTCAAAATATTTTTCTAATTTCGTTTAACTAAGTACATGTTAGTATCTCGTCATCAGAAGACAGGCGGGCAAAATTATCTTAGGGTAGCTAATAAATCCTTTGAAAGGGTTACAAAGTTCAAATATTTGGGAACAGCAATAACAAATCAAAATGATACTTGTGAGGAAGTTAGGAGGAGACTAAATTCCGGAAATGCTTGCTACTTCTCAGTTCAAAATATTTTGTCTTCCCGTCTGATTTCTAAGAACCTGAAAATTAAAGTATACAAAACAATAATCTTGCCTGTTGTTTTGTATGGGTGCGAAACATGGTCTCTCACTCAGAGGGAGGAACACAGATTGCAGGTGTTTGAGAATCGGGTGTTGAGGAGGATATTTGGGCCTAAGAGGGAAGACGATGGGGCGTGGAGAAAACTGTACAATGACGAGCTTAAAAATCTGTACTGCTACCCCAGTATTGTGAGGGTGATTAAGTCGAGAAGAGTGAGATGGTCTGGGCATGTAGCGCGCATGGATGGGACAAGAGGTGTGCACCGGGTACTGGTTGGGAAACCTGAAGGGAAGAGACCGCTGGTGAGACCTAGACGTAGATGGGAGGATAATCTCAGGCGGGATCTATCGGAGTTAGGAGTTGAAGGAAACTGGATTTTGTTGGCCCAGGACAGGGTCCGGTGGAGGGCTTTGGTTAATTCGGTGATGAACCTTCGGGTTCGGTAAGCCATCTAGTTAGTTAGTTAGTTAAGTGTAAATTAATTTAAAATCGTTGACCTGTGCAGTTAGTAATGTTACTTTGTGTACAGGTGCGCATAATTCACTATGGATCAGGGGTTTACAGCGGAGATAAACTTAACGCCAATGATAGGTTATTTAAAAATTTAGTTCTCACCACCAAGAAAACAAATGTTATGTCCATTACGAAGAACAGCCGGGTAACGAGTGTGTCATTAAACCTTTGTTTGATCTGAGATTGTGACGGTATCCATTACCACACTCTTTTGGGAACAAAAAGTTGTATCAGGTGATGCATATAATGACCACAAAACCAAGTTTTAAAGATACATAAATAATAAAGTTACGAGTCAGTAACCTGGCTTTCTTCCGGGTAAAATAAACTTTGGATTATCAGCAAAAATAGAATAAAACACACAAATGTAACAAATACGTAAGTTTATTTACAGACGTACATTTATTAATTTTTTTTAAAAAAAATTCGCCAACAACAGAATAAATTTTGTATAAAATGTAACACAAAATATAATGGCGTAGCTCAGCCCTCAGCGTGGTCTGACCTTACAATGCTCGTCCCTTGACTAGACCTCGGATTTTCTTCCCCTCTCCTTCTTGTCCTCTTCATCGTCGTCTTCGTCTCCTCAATTATCTTAGAAATTTCTTCATTTTCGTACAGCAACTTCACGTCCCAGTAATTACGGGAGACGCCCTCAATTTCACACATGCCGCTACATTTCTTGAAATTATGTTAAGCATTAAGGACATAAGGTCTGCAAAATGTTTGCTTCCAGGATTTCAAAGTTCCCTCTTGTGTACAAGAAAGTTGTCGGAGGGCGTAAGGCCGTGGCGCGTGTGGTGTTAAAAAGTATTCTGGGACAGACGTCAGCATTTGTGGCGTTCCTCAAAGACTGTCACATGAGAAATTGGGATTGAAAGTAGGCCTATGCTGATTTTAATGTAAAAGTTATACCATGAAATACCAAGAATTTCAACGCATGAACTGCTTTAGAAGCCAATAATAAATGAGGAATCTATAAGTAGCCATTCGTCACGAGAATGTAGAACAACGCCATAAAATACAGCCATAATGATAATTTCTGTAGCTTTAAAATTTGGCAAATTTATTGGAAAATAAATGAACGGGTGTGTTGCTCAGGCCCACGTACAAAAATACATTCTGTCTTCTGGGCTCTTGCTCTGTGTAGTCTGGTCGATGTTAACCAACGTTTCAGAGGTCATACTGCCTCCGTCATCAGGGCGATGAGTATGAAGATTTCCGTCTTCTGGGTTGTTGCGCTGTGTAGTCTGGTCGATGTTAACCAACGTTTCAGAGGTCATACTGCCTCCGTCATCAGGGCGATGAGTAGGAAGATTTCTGTCCTCTGGGTTGTTGCGCTGTGTAGTCTGGTCGATGTTAACCAACGTTTCAGAGGTCATACTGCCTCCATCATCAGGGTGATGAGTATGAAGATTTCTGTCTTCTGGGTTGTTGTGCTGTGTAGTCTGGTCGATGTTTACCAACGTTTCGGAGGTCATACTGCCTCCATCATCAGGACGAGATTTGAAGTTTTCACAGCGGTGAGTCTGAAGATTTCTGTCTTCTGAGTTGTTGCGCTGTGTAGTCTGGTCTGCCTCCGTTATCAGGGCGATGAATATCCCTGATGACGGAGGCAGTATGACCTCTGAAACGTTAGTAAACATTGACCAGACTACACAGCGCAACAACCCAGAAGACAGAAATTTTCATACTCACCGCTGTAAAAACCTCAAATCTTACATATAATTATTGATCCTATGTATTGTGAGCATTAATTCAGTCGCTAGCTTATCCTACGTCAGTTGGTCACAAAAGACAAATTTTTAATCTATTTATCCACATATAATGCCTACTTAATACACAATAGTTTAAAGTTTGATTCCACAGTTATCATCAGGTGGATTGGTGACGCTGAGTATTTAATTGTAAACGTTGACTAAGCATCTAACTTTATCAAGTACATCAATTCTTCAGAATCTAATAGTCGCTGAGCTAGTCAATAAATTACTCGCGTTTTGAGGAAACAAGATATTCTTTAGCGTGTTTACAAGAGTCCACTACTGGATCAGTATTGTGAACCAGAAGAATGATTCCCTTCAAAAAATCAGTTTAAAATGTTTAATTTATATTGTCTAACGTGCACTGGAATGTCTTATTAGAATATTATTATATTAAAATTTGTTTTCATTATTATTGGGAGTATAAATTATTCGACTTGTTTCAAAATCATTACACAAGTCATTGGAATTAGTGATTTTTATATAATTATGTGTCTGTAAGAAATGTGTTAAAATATGATGTGTCGCCCATATCAGGCGAACGATAATGACGTAGGTGGGTTGTTGAATGCGGACAGAACTGGCACAAAGTGTGATTTAAGCCCTCAGAACAAATGCGTGAGATCGCCACGTGAGTTCTGTCAGCTTTCTGTCTGACACGTGTCGCAGAATTGCGAAAATTGGATCGCTGTTCGACTGTCAGATTAGCCTCCCTGCACACTTCAAATTCGTTTACTCTACTCATATGAATTCAATAACTTTCTCAACACGTCAAGTTAGCCCAAATTGTTACCAGTTTTTAGGACCGGTTGGCATAAATACGTACAAGGAGACAGGTTTACGTGGTTTTTTGAAGGCAGGGAGATTCAGGAGGCAAAACTTGTACAGTAAAGCACAAAAGTTGAAGCGTTTTGTCTCAAACAAACGAGTATCATAGCGATTGAAAAAATGAACACTTCCTGTTCAGTTCCGCATTTAGCCACCGTGTCTCCACACGTCTCGTGTCCTTTCTTCTTTTGTTTAGCCTCGCCGTCACGTGCTTGGATCATATGATGAATGACAGAGTCCATGCAAAACTGGCGCATCTCCTTTCGAACTTCAGCGCTCCTGACATTTTCAAAGAGAAAGTCGCGCTGACTGGTGTTGCCAGCCATACTGAGGTCTCAGACACGTGGCATAGTAAATACGAGTTGCAAGGAACCCGTCGTTTTCATTACGCGATCGATGTTGTAACATTAATTAATTAATTAATTATGATAAATTAGCCGTTATGTAACCAATTCCCAGCGTCCGACGTAGTCAGTGATGAACACGAAGACAGATGTAAACAAAGGCAGATAGAGACGTGTACAGAAGAAGAAATTTTAACTTATTAACGAGCTTATTATAGCAGCTGACAGTCGCCCAACTAGTCAAGAAATTCCACGAATTTTAGAGAACCCAAAGGTTAATTGTCATATCCACAAGAGCGAATCATTGTACTTTGTGCTGAGGAAGATTAATCCAATCCACATCTTTATATAATATGTGTTAAAAACCTGAAGATGGCTGTTTGGCCGTGTAGTCTCGTAGAAGTTTACCGACGTTTCAGAGGTTCTTGCTGCCTCCATCATCAGGGCGATGATGGAGGCAGCAAGGTTCTCTCAAATGATAATAAACGTTTACCAGACTATAGGGCGGTATAATCCAGAAGTTCAAATTAAATAGCTTCTCGTCCCCCGCGGCACTTTGAGTGTAAGAAACATTTTATCTGGAAACGTCGAAAGCAGAAACTATGTTGGAAAATTAGGCGTAGATGGGGAAATAGAGCTTAATATTAAAGTGGTGGGCCATCTTACAAGTATAATCTTATATCTTAATTGCGTCATGCTTGTGTTCTTCAATACAATAATTTTATTCACCGTCTTTTACACAAGCTTATAGATTGTTAAAATCACATAAAATTATAACATTTCAACATTTGATATTGTTACATTTTAAAATGACGACATGTTTCGATGTTCATTCCATCATCGTCAGGTCTATACGGAGCTGTAGACTACAGTCTACAGCTCCGTATAGACCTGACGATGATGGAATGAACATCGAAACATGTCGTCATTTTAAAATGTAACAATATCAAATGTTGAAATGTTATAATTTTATGTGATTTTAACAATCTATAAGCTTGTGTAAAAGACGGTGAATAAAATTAAAGTATAATCTTAATGAATTCTTCCCCAGCAGAAGCCATAGCCGATATTGTAACAAAACCGGTAGATATTGGACGTGTTTTGACCTGTAGGTTATGACGTTATGCTTTGAAGGCATGCGGGTGTGAAGCGAGCACACATTTCTAGTTTCTCTTATAGTCCACAATTCTCGCTATTCTAAATTTACTTAATAATATTACTGGACAAATACGAACTACAAAGTTTCCATTTATGTAATTTTTACCTTCGTTTCGTTATTTCGTCTCAGGTCTCAAAGTCCTCCTCAGCGCTTTGGTGGCAGACCTAATTTTAATGTTTCGATTTCTAGATCGAACAGAGAAAGATGGCAGAATTTCTTTCATTAAACCAAGAAACAAACAAGCAAACACGAGTTTTACGGTAAATGTAAAATTTATCCACGTTTGATCTCCTCTTTAATTTTCTGTTACTTTATAATATTAATTATTAACGGGAAGACTATTTGCACAGCAAAACAGTTACCAAATATGGTGACTATATTCTGCCTTATGAGCTGATTATAATTTAATTCATCCAAAGAATTTACCTTCATATCACTAGCGGTGAATAATTTTTAAGAATTGGTTTTGTCGTCAGCTTTTACTTATAATTTTAATTTCTTGGGCTGTATAAATAATTGTCAATGATTTTCTAACCAAAATATTTAACGACATGGAGTCCAACTACTCAGAAAATGTTTTTGGATTCCCAGGCCTGGTTCTGTAACAGACCCAGGGCGGTAGGCTACACATAAAAGCTTCTTAAAACTAAAATTACTGATATCAACTTCTTCATAGACGTTTATTTACATCCGGACATATTGGTCACATAATAAAGCGATGGATGGTCTGTACTCCAGAATTTAAAATTAACATTTGTTTACGTTGTTATAAAGGAACAACAAAGTACCTACAATAGTCCCTGGGAAATGATTATCTGTAATTTCCAAATGTTTTTATTACAAAAATACGTGAACAGGGAGGTTTAGACGTTCAGCGTTGCCCCGTGGCTGTCATGTGTCTAAACCTGTCAGTGATCTGTTAACATGCGCCTGTCTTGCACAGAGCATAACGAGGTTGCCACTTCACACAATATTTATCCTGAGAGGCGTTTGCAGGAAGGAGAGCAGACATTCTGTGTTTATAATAACAGATCGCTAGCCTGCAGCAGTCCGTGTGCCAAAACATATGGATCCAAAAGGGCCATTATAATAACATCACACATAATTTACTAAAAGGAGAGAGGCCACTCAATATGACATCAAAAGAACGTCAAAACCATGGCTTAAGCCGCCATTTTCCCAGCAAATTATCTATTGTACGAACTCTAACAATGCAACAAGAATAATAATTAGTGAGTATAATTTGATATTATATTACACACATGAGACTTCAAAGATGACGAATTTAATATCCTACGAAATTTGTATTACAAAAGAAAGGATGAGATAAATAAATCAAATTTGGAAATAAAAAGGAAATTTAAATAATAAGGAGACCTGATGAAATGAAGCGAACAGATTGAAATTAAAATCAATAATTTCTGTTCTGTGGCAGGGTTCTGGTATCCGCGTGTAAGAATTCTCTTTGAACGTCGACTTTGTTAACCCTTTGAAGCCGAAGATCGTCTGAATATTATTTATGAATTCAGTCCGTACCGCGAAGAAAACACTACACCTCACCATTACGAAAATCAGCTGGTTAACCCTTTGAAGCCGAAGCTCGTCTTCATAATATTTACGAATCCAGATCGTACCGCGAAGAAAACACTTCACTTAACCATTAGAAGTCGAATCAGGCGGTACCACATAAGATTTAACAAAAGAACATCCCGGTCAAAGCCTTAATATGTCAGGATGCAACTGTTCTTAAATCCATTTCTCTGCTGTGAACCTCTAGGAGTGTTGTCGTCTCAACAGGAATTATAGAATCCACGTCAGTATTTCTTGATCTAACAATCTCTGCAGCACCATCCTCTGTGTCCGCGGAATCAAATCTCATCAGCCGGATAATAACTGTCATGTCTCCGCCCCTAATCACTTTACGTAGACAACACGCAGTGCTCCAGTGACAGATAAGTTGCCGCAGGTCGGCTAAACGGCGAAATGAAATCGGTCACATGAAGTGAAAATTCTTTCTTTTACTTTCTTTTTCCACTTTCGTACTCATCATCTTTCTGTTATACGCAAGAAACTAGGTAGCAGATCTGTCCTTTTTAACATGGCACCGGCGTTGGATCTGGTGTGTGGACTCCGTGCAATTGATGTCCGGGCTTAGGGATCTTGCTGCCGTGGACCCCTCAGCGCTGTGAGTGGGGGTGGAGGGAGGAGGGGAAAAGGGATGAATATTGTGGAAATTAATTGTCTGTTCTTCTTGGAGACAGTGACGTATATTCGAGCTTATGAAAAGTCTCGACAGTCCTCTGCCACACAGCGTACGTTCCCGGCACTTATCGCCATCACTTGAGAAACAGCAGGAAGAAGTTTCATCTCCAGAAGTTAGTCAGATGCTGCTCTAATGCAGTCTGTAATTAACTGACGAGTTCCTCGAAATAAGTTACCTTGCAAATTCATTATCAAAGTGCTATAATTTCATTTGGTCTCTATTAAATAACTCAGCGACTAGAATTTCATTATATTGTATTAAATCCGCTGTAATATCATCACGATTTTACATTTAAACTAAAAGCATCAGTTCTTAACATTCTCCTTAGATCCTGAATCCCCAAATACTTCATTCTTGCACTGCGCTAACACGTAGTCTTTTGTTTAATTTTGCTTCAGAATGCACAACAGGTTAGCTGAGGAGAAGAATCCATTTTTGTCATCACCGCCTTCTTTACCCCCAAGAAGCAATTAGTCCTCTTTGGGTTCAAAAGAACATCGAATGCTTCCTTAATATCATAATCAAATGTGTCCTTAGACGCGCCACGTTCCGACCTGCTCGCTATATTCGAATCTCTCCTACAGAGGAGCCACCAGTCAGACCTAATTGCAACAAGTATCTGTACACTCTGGTTAACCTCCCGGCCTCTCTCAACCCTTCATCGTCTTTGCGGTCAACCTCAGAAATGCGAAGGCTTCATCCTCTCCCGTCTTCATCGGATTTTCACGAAATCTTTAAGAAGGAGATGAAGCCCGGAGCGAAATCCAGCAAAATTCAAACTTCTCCAGGCAACATGAACCTCAGTTACTCTCTGTGTGTTTGTTTCTGGCTAATTAAGTTGCTTATTGCAGTGGTATTCAACCTAGAGTACGCGTACCCCTGAGGGTACGCGAAGACATCTTAGGGGGTACGTGAAATTTAAAATATATATATATTATTTTATGATAAACACTGATAATCAGTAATGTAATTTATTTAATTTATTTTAGATGTAGATTATATACTATGTATAACTTGAATTATACTCCAACAAATTTGGGGGTACAAAGTTGAAGAGAAATTATATCTGGGGGTAAGCGAACAAAAAAGGTTGAATACCACTGGCTTATTTTGTCTGATCTCTGTCAAAATGTCACTCTGATGACGGAGTCAGTATGACCTCTGAAACGTCGGTTAACATCGACCAGACTCCACAGTGCAACAAAACAGAAGACAGAAATCTTCATACTCTGATGATGGAGGCAGTATGACCTCTGAAACGTCGGTTAACATCGACCAGACTCCACAGTGCAACAAAACAGAAGACAGAAATCTTCATACTCTGATGATGGAGGCAGTATGACCTCTGAAACGTCGGTTAACATCGACCAGACTCCACAGTGCAACAAAACAGAAGACAGAAATCTTCATACTCTGATGATGGAGGCAGTATGACCTCTGAAACGTCGGTTAACATCGACCAGACTCCACAGTGCAACAAAACAGAAGACAGAAATCTTCATACTCTGATGATGGAGGCAGTATGACCTCTGAAACGTCGGTTAACATCGACCAGACTCCACAGTGCAACAAAACAGAAGACAGAAATCTTCATACTCTGATGATGGAGGCAGTATGACCTCTGAAACGTCGGTTAACATCGACCAGACTCCACAGTGCAACAAAACAGAAGACAGAAATCTTCATACTCTGATGATGGAGGCAGTATGACCTCTGAAACGTCGGTTAACATCGACCAGACTCCACAGTGCAACAAAACAGAAGACAGAAATCTTCATACTCTGATGATGGAGGCAGTATGACCTCTGAAACGTCGGTTAACATCGACCAGACTCCACAGTGCAACAAAACAGAAGACAGAAATCTTCATACTCTGATGATGGAGGCAGTATGACCTCTGAAACGTCGGTTAACATCGACCAGACTCCACAGTGCAACAAAACAGAAGACAGAAATCTTCATACTCTGATGATGGAGGCAGTATGACCTCTGAAACGTCGGTTAACATCGACCAGACTCCACAGTGCAACAAAACAGAAGACAGAAATCTTCATACTCTGATGATGGAGGCAGTATGACCTCTGAAACGTCGGTTAACATCGACCAGACTCCACAGTGCAACAAAACAGAAGACAGAAATCTTCATACTCTGATGATGGAGGCAGTATGACCTCTGAAACGTCGGTTAACATCGACCAGACTCCACAGTGCAACAAAACAGAAGACAGAAATCTTCATACTCTGATGATGGAGGCAGTATGACCTCTGAAACGTCGGTTAACATCGACCAGACTCCACAGTGCAACAAAACAGAAGACAGAAATCTTCATACTCTGATGATGGAGGCAGTATGACCTCTGAAACGTCGGTTAACATCGACCAGACTCCACAGTGCAACAAAACAGAAGACAGAAATGTTCATACTCACCGCTGTGAGAACCTCAAGTCTTACACTTTTACAGTTATATTTAACTTATAATGTAATTGTACGGCTTTGTACAGATCTAACAAAAGACATTATAACAAAACGTCACATAGACTTAAAATCAGAAAATTTCGATTTCGTATAGAACAGTACCGGTTGTCATTTAAGAATTTAAATTTTAATGCTCAGATTAGTTTGCCCGATCTGACGCCACAATGTTTCTACCATTCCCAGCTACAAGTCGATGTCTGACAAACAATGTATCGAAAGGAATCCCATGTTGCGAGGAATGGTTGATTCTCACTTGTTGGGGGATCAGGATTTTGAGTCATACATAAATGTTTCATGTCACGTGATGGGAACACAGATCTCAGCTCTCTACTGCAGTTACATTATACGACGCACTATACAGCATCAGCAGCACAGTGACCAATGTCTCCCTCTCTCTTTGTGAACACACACTGGTGCTCCCAGTCCAGCATGGATTATTTAGAGAGCTCGTAATGGTCTCCTACAAAATCTTCTGCAGCTCTGTTCTTTGTCTCTGTCTCTCTTACTGGTCTATGTTCATCTTCATCTCGTTGTCCTCGTCCCTAAGGGTGGCACATCTGTGAATCCTCAGCTTCCGTGTAGTAGCCTCAAGCCAACGAACGAACGAATTGAAGTAAGAAAGAAAGTTTTTCTATAGTTGAATTGTGAGTGAAGCTCGTCGATATACTTAGTGGACACACGTTGGATGAAAGTATTGACGACCTCCGAGTACAAGAGGGTAGTGGAGGCTGCTGACCACTCCAGCTGAGGGGGCGCGGGGGGGAGGGGTGTGGGAGAAAATTCAGGGCAGAAAACTTGGGGTGTTAGGGTTAAGAGAGAAAGAGACGAAGAGAGATTTTGAGAAGAGAGAAAGTGAGGATACAGGAGGCAGAGATGCTTGAAGGAACATTTCGCGTTTCCTCGCCTGCTCTTCTCCGTCTCAGCCCCGCTGTGTGTGTGTGTGTGTGTGTGTGTGTGTGTGTGTATCGGATGGGCTGCGCACTTCATCTCCCTGCACGATGTTCCCGGGAGCAACGCGGCCAAATGGAAAGGCCCGGCATGGTCCAGAGGCTGTTATCGACGAGATGCGGAAGGGACGTGCCCGAGGGGGGTGGGGGGACGGGAGAGTTAGACTGACCACTCTGTCTTCCCTCTGGACCCCCTGCTGCTGGAGGAGGAAATAGAAAGATAGAATCTGCCATCTTGAAAGTACTATTTCTTAGTATAGTCTGCTCTTCTAGTAATGGTTGCCTGTTAAATGCTTTCGGTGAGTAGCTGTGCATATTACAGCTACTCGGCAAATTATAATAGTATTACGCTAATTGAGCTTTTGTTGAGCCGGTTCTGCACAAATGCTTTCTTTGTCCATAATCATAGTTTTATTTATTTTAGGATTCTGTTTATACTTAACATGTAGGTTTCAGGTAGTTTGTTTAATGAGAAATCTGAAATACTTGGAATGACTACTGAATCCGAAATGATTGCATTACAGAAATTTACAAATGGCAGAAACTTCTTCATGGAAACTGTAGAGTATGGTAGACTTATTCACCATCTATAAACAAATTTGTAATTGTAAATAAAAGACATCAAAATACCTGGAGTTTCCTGAGTAACGTTCATGTGCGTCGTAGGTTCAGTTTCGATTACCTTTGTCAGTGTCCGCCCAAATGTTGCCGAATGGCACAACTTAATGCAAACACTCGGATGTCACTAGACGCTTCAAATGCATCATAAATTATGTTCGTCTGCCGGAATATGAACAACCAGATATTCATTGAACATTATCTACCGAGGGGCAGTTAAAACGGATGGCTTGTAGACACGCACTCATTTGTTATTTAGTCCAGACAGCGATTTCTTCTTGGATCAACACACAATCGGCTACATTAAGCGCGTTTGAGAACAGGGGACCTTAGACGGAGATCATATTAAGAGGTCGGAGATACAATTAAGGATACTTAAATCGTCAGGGCACGTAGAATGCATGCGATAGTCATGAAATGCATAAAAAATGTATTCGGAAGACCTGAAGTGATGATTCGACTTGGGAGACCAAGCGTAAATGAAAGTACAATATTAAAATGAATCTTCTATAAATAAAATATAAATGTGTGGAATAGATACATCCGGCTGACAGTGGGGGGGGGGGCGGTG
>NW_019059630.1:965907-986253 GCF_000696155.1 Zootermopsis nevadensis
GAACTTCGTAGCCGAAACTCGACTAAATTATATTTAAGAATTAAGTTCGTACTGCAAAGGAAACACCACACATCACAATTAAAAATATCTGATTAATGCTGTTTAAGGAAATAATCGATGTTTACAATGGGAGTCATAATAAACATTAGCACAAAATATAAATTAACTGATTGTTAAAGAACCAGGTACAGAAGTGGGTCCTGCTTATAGTTGCCTATCGACTTTAAAAGGTTAATGAATTTTTTGAATGGAATTATAACAACAAACTTCGACCAATTCAATCACAATATTTGTACAGAATATCAGATTATAAATAACCTGTTTCATGGTGAAAGATTTTAGTGTCGATGGGGTGGTCCCCAGGTTTCGGGATTTGGCGGAGAGCTAACGGATCCTTGCGGTGACAAAATAAGGTTAAAATCATGTCAACGAAATGTTGCACGGAATAATTTGTGGGCTTTTGTGAGAGTTCCATAGGAAATGGAGTCTTTCTCAATGAGACGAGCGATTATCAGCTATTTAAATACTATTCTTGTTAAGTGAGAAAATCGAGTCCGTTAGCTCTGCGTGAACATTAGGTAAAATGAAACACAAAAATTATAACTCCGTTGTGGGTGGAAACTCGCGTAAAATCTGATAGAGGGTAATTAGCAAACTGATTAAATACGTTTACTAATTATGGGGAAAACGAATTTCAACTTTTACCGAATGGATCGGACCTAGAAAAATAGGTGGTATCTAGAAATTGTAACAAATGGTTTATTTTGTAATCTAAAATGCCTGTTCAGTGCCTCCAGTCCAGTGAGCCTTCATCAGTTCTTTGAACTCAGTTCTATAAAACGTCCTGAATGGAGTTACAATACAGAAAAAGTTTTCTTTCATATGCTTTACAATTCATTATCAATCTTAATTGCATACACACACAAACAAACCTAGAGTTTCAGTTTTGTAAATAACATTTAGACTTTATGTATAAATAAAATATTAGCTGCAGTCCCTTAAAATTTTCCGTTGCAGTGGGTTCATTAATATCTTTTAACATTACGGCATTTCATTCTGTAATCTCACTATTACGTGTGACAGATTAAAGATCCCATGACATGTTTTTGCTTTGTAACTCCAATATCGTCTTTACGACTGTTCTGTCCGTCATTAAACAATCCGATCAGTTTAATTTTTTCGCTGTAAAAATTATATATTAATGAAGGTGTCTAGTAGTTATTTTAGACTATAAAATGACTATTACTCATATGAAGATAAGTTGATTTTTTTACAAAATGCAGAATATAAACTATTATATGATGAAATTAATTGCTAAATATATATGTAAATGTCTTTAAAATTGTTATTAAATTTTCCTGTAGCTGGGCTCGGTTGTGGAGTACAATTGTATACATTTCTAAGTAAATATTCCTTCCTTACCATCCTGGCATCCACGTGCAGACTGAGAAAAGCCACTTCACAGCGGACCGTATCTTGACAGATATTCGAAGAACCTAACCTATTATTATTTAGTGTTCTGTCTGACGACAGGTCCATATGAACAGGATCCTTCCATCCTTTTCTCGGACTGGGACCTGTTCATATACGTTCTTGGCAGATGATCCAGAAGTGGTTTGCCATTGCCTTCTTCTGTGTGTGAATGGAGTAATTGTTGGGATGCCACGGAGGAAAACTCCGTGTTGCCTAGACCACGGCCTTGCCCAACACAAGTTATAAATTCGGGCACCGCCGGGAATCGAACCCGAAACCCCAGGATTACAAGGCCAGCTTTCTAACCGCTAGACCACCGTGGCTATATTAACCTAACCTAACCTAACACAATTCTAGAATTTTAATTCTACGCGAACCTACAGCGAAATGATTCGGGTTTTTTTCAAATCATAAAGAATTTAACCCCGATTTTATTCAAAACCACCCTTCCCAGGATCTTTCATCCGTCACTTTAAGGAATGTTTTTCAACCACTTAAGCCGAAACTAACCCCCAAAAAATGCACGATTATTCAGTCCGTACCAAAAAGAAAACTTGACAATTACAAAGATGAAATTGTTAACGGTGTTTAAGGAGATAATCCCTGTTTACGCTGAGAATCACATGGAAAAGAATTTAAAATACAGACTTGCTTTTGTCAATTCAGGTGGGGCAGAAAGAGGGCGCTCATTCCTATGTCGCAGTGACGGTGTATTAGCAGCATCCAGTTTTGTGCGAGGCCATCAAAACGCGGTCTCTGCCTTCCTTACATCGTATTTATCCCTCTCGGCAATCTCTCGCCATCAATTTTTATATACCGATATCCCCATCTAACCTGCCTTTTTTTTTTTTCTCGAAATACCCTTTAGCGACGTTCTTCGTTTTTCGACCAATAGGAGCCTTGCTTTTTATTAGATCCATAAATTCATCATATCCATCGAGTTTGTGAACTGCAAGGTCCATCGTCATTGGTTGAGAGGATTCTACCCTCACCGGTAGGGAGGTGGAGTCGGTCGGATTGGCGCAATGCGGGCAGGTTTCTTCTCCCCGCCTAGATATTAATATTGAATTTTTCCGTCTCGACCTCTACTCGGGGTTGGACTCGACTGTGACGTCATGTGATGTGCTTCTATACTTGTGTTACGGCGTCTAGCGTCGCTGTGCGCCAGCGCGGACAGAGACTTCTGGCGGACAAAGGACACACCAGCAGGGTGCTGAGTGTGGATTTCCAGAGGTCACTCGATATATTATTTACAGAAAGAAGAAGCCACGACTGATAAAAGGGATAGTAAGATAAAGGTACAGCGGAAGAAACCTTTGGACATCGCTGTTTCCTCTCTCTTCTGAGTGTCTCTTCATAAAAAGTCTTTCAATGCCCTCTGCAGCGGACAAGAACCTGTCTGTCTGTCTGTCTGTCTGTCTTCGATACATGAATCCGCCGTATTCCTCTGCAGATTCGATTTTGAAAGCTTACAATCCGCTCCCCCAGGCATGTGAGCACGCAGCCCGTGTGTGGCGAGGAATCGATTGTCTTGGCTAACGGGAGGGCGTCCAGAGACCCGCGTCCCCTCGCGTCGTCCCGTTCTCAGTGTCCCAGCTACTCAGTTATGACACAAATAAACTTTGGTATGTATCGAAAGATTAAAATGATTTTTCATCGTTTGATAATTTTCACGTGTTTTTGTCTCGTCTGTTTAATATAGGCAACTCCTACTGTAAAAATGTTGTTTCGTTGGAGACATTGATCAAATATATCTGATGATTTAGTCCGATGATTCAACGTAGTTGATATCAAACACCATTAATGGAGTCAATCGTGAATTACATCCATCGACTTCTCAGCTTCCAAGCTTAGGCCATGTAAATTTATCCTTCTAACTATATTCTTGGTCATCCAAATTGCTGCTTTACAAGAGATTCTTGTTTCCCTATTGTAATTTCACGTCAGCTTCACCGTGAAGGCCTCGATTTCACTATCCCAGTAAATTTCTGTCACCCTCATCTTATCACGGAATTCCACATTAAGAGTTCTAATACATCATCATCCCTCGTACATACAAATATTTCAAGCTTTTTAACAGTTTCAATTTTATGTAGCCTGTATAAGTAACCCCACGGAACAGACTTTGTTCAGAAGCTAGTATTCACTCAGCTAGTCAAGAAATTTTGCTCGTTTTAAATAACCCAAAGATTCAAAACCGTGTTCACAAGAGCCCGCCACTATCCTCCGATCTGATCCAGTTTAACTCAGTACACACTGCCACAATCTATTTTCTTAAGATCCACATTAATGTTATCCTCCCATCTGCGCTAGGTTCTTCAGATTTTCCGATTAAAATGTCCCACATTTTAATATTTTTCACACGTGCTACATGTCTCACCCATCCCATGCTTCTTTGCCTGATAATTTAATGGAATTCTGAGGAAAAGTACAAAATTATGACTAATTAGAAATTATTTTCCCTTACACAATAAATTACGCGGACGTTAACAGCTCTAATTGTTAAATGTAATACGCAAAGGGTTGGCTCCAATTAAGAAGCTCTTCATTGCGTTTATCTCTTGTCTATTGTAACTCTCTTCCTCTCTCTTTTTCGATATTCGCCTTCTACTCAGCGCTCTGCTCTTTAAACACCTAAAAGTTTATGTTCTCCCCTAAAGGCCCACGAAGTTCTACAGCCACACAATATTTTCAGTAAACGCAGAATAAATCCGAGCATGAGCTACGTCACACCAAGAGCTAAGGAGAGAATGTAAATGGTAGGGCCTGCGGACAAGACAGCGAGCAGTCTATCTGCTCAAATTTTGTTTAATTGTAAACATTTCGAACAAAATTGTTAGCGTTTTACGCACTGAATTTTAAATTGCACTAAATTTTGTGATACGTCGTGCAGACGTATGGGGGGGGGGGGGGGAGTGAAGTTATAACACATCGGACCTTTAGTCTCGGCACCAGATACTGTCAAATGGTTACCCTGACACTCCTACCGCTTTGCATCTGAGGATAGAACTCCAGAGCCGACCTGGACCCGGTACTACTCTGCGTGGAATCAAACCATGTGTTGATGTATCCCATTGTTTGGGTGTCATATTGTTTTTGTTGTGTCCTTTTGTTTATTGTTTTGTTCTGTCTCTGTGTTGATGTATCTCATTGTTTATTGTGTCTTATTGTTTTTGTTGTGTCCTTTTGTTTATTGTTTTGTTCTGTCTCATTGTGTTGATGTATCTCATTGTTCTGTTCTGTCTCATTGTTTTGTATGTTATTGTAGGACACTGCCACCGGGTATAAACCCATTTGCAGTCAATAATAAATAATAATAATAATAATAATAAAAACCCAGGTCATCCAAGTCGCAGCCTAGTCAAATGAAATCCATAAGTTAACAATAGCACAGTTTCTTATAAACATGGGAATAAGACATCGGATTCCATGAAGTCGGGAGAATTTCTTGAGTAGCTGAGCAACTGTCAGCTTCTCAGTACAGCAGCACGGATAGTTCCAGCTGCTGTGGGTTTTTAATCCATGACAGCAGCTCGTGGCGTCGGAATGTGCCTGCAATTCTACACAAACTCAGGTCGTCCCTTGGCCACTAGGTTAAAGGCTCGAACGCCAGCTTCGATTCTTCCAGCTGAATCAACGTCGAAATTGATACCGTGGCTACTTAGACATAAGCAAACAGTTATTGTCGACTGAACAGTCCCTCGCATTCAAGGTCTGTTTTACAGCATCTCGTGTTAATGATTCAGTTATTCCTTTGTGCAAAAGTTTCGTCTGCGAGACGTCATTTGGTGTCACTCAGCTACGAAAACCAAAGCAAAATAAAAACACGAATATTCCCGTCGTAATGAAAATGTTGCAGACTTTCGCTGTAAACAATTAGACTTTGACGTAGGGAAACTTACTGATATTCTAACACCAATATCACTCCTAATTTCATGTAAACTACTGTTCTCCCAATTCTTAGTTTGAAAATATCTTTTCACTGAATTCTGCTAACAATATTTTCATCCGGTACTTAAATAACTGTTCCAACTCGCACTGTATTCCTCATAAAACATGATCGTTGCATTTTATTAGATAAAATATTTAAATTATTTATAATAAGATACGATAACATATACAGGGTTCATATCGCATGAAACTAAAATCTGCTCTAAAAGTTCATCATGGACCGTTAACAACAGTTTAAATCGAAATCCGTTCCGTAGTTTTCAAACGAAGGACGAATGAATAAGTACTACGTGAAGTAGATCCATTCTCGAAAAGCTAATAGTCGCTTAGATAGACGTAATCGATAAAGTCTCCAGCTTTCGTTTAACACGAAATATCTTTGCTACATTAACACGTTCAGGCTTTTGTGAATACAGTACTGAACATTTGGGTTGTACTAAAGGTCGAGGTTTTCTTCAGTAGCTGTCAAGAACTCGCTGGAGTTAATTATGAATCGTTCTTTCACTTAATATTGATAATCTGAACTACTGACAACGTAGTTAAGTACATAATAAATACTCGAACAAAGGTGTAGTACATCCAAGAACAGAATTTTCGTCACGACTATCAGACCCGAAGTCTTATCTGAAACAGGCCCCCTCTGCCCTCTGTTAATGCCAAGTTCGGCAAGAAAGGTCACGTGTGTTGTAGTGCATTGTAACGGGACTTAATTTTCGTGTCTTGATAAGAGCAACCTGATCATTTACGTAACCGGTCACTTTGCATTACGGAATTCAGGCATGACTAGAGAAGAAATTACGTAGGTCGTTTCGAACACTGCCTCGATGTTCATTTGTTTTAAAAGTAAAGAAACACAACGGAACAGGAAATCAATATCACGACTTTCCCTCTGAAGTGTCCACTAGAATAAACAGGAAAGCGGGTAACGGGAGAGGCCACCCGAGTCTCAAGACAAAAGCAGAAATGAAGAATGTTTTGTGTCAATTGTACGAGAAACATTAACAGTTAAAAGTGTACACATAGCCTAAAAATTCTAACAACCTGTTATAGCTTATAAATTTTTGAATGATTTTAATGCCAAATTTGACGCTGAATTATATAAACAGCTTGAAATGAGGACGGGAAAGGAGTCGACGGGCTGGATATTCAGTATAAAATTTCATCAGAACTAGTCTAACTACCTTTGAAATCGCACCTCATAAAAATAATCTTTGTTAAATTGTCTCGAGTACCGTAAAATGAGAACGGAAAATAAAACGTACGTATCATTTCTCTCTGAAATTGCATTTTTCGAAATATTTTTCACTCAGATGTGTACGTAGAGTTTTAATCAGGCTGGAATTGAAAGCAGAAATTCATTAAGGTCTTCTTCCGAAGTGCCAGTTACGTCTGACCGATTTTGATAAAATTTGGAATAGGATATACAAATAATTTGTAAAATTTCCCGATTTTTTTTTTTAAAATATGTTCACTGGTCCTCGAATTGTTACATGCGGACAGACATACATGGCGAAGCAAATAGATGTGATTTATGGTTTCTTTTGTGGACAAGTTTCTTTACACATCATTTATCCACTGATCATCCTATCATTCTAACCTATGCAACCCTAAACTAAGCAAAATAAAACACAGACAAACTATTGATAAAATAAAATATTCTTTATAAGAAAGAAACTTATTTGGTATTTACGGTCTCGTCTTTCACTTTCTCGATTTGATCGCCCAAATAACACCAAGTCAACAGTGTAAATTATGAATTTTTTTGTCAGGCCAAAACAATTTTCCAGTCTTCATTTTACATTATCTACCGATAGTCCAAATATTCCCTTCAGCAACCTCTTAACGAAACGCTCTGAATCTGATTCCTTCCCGAGGGGTGAGACGTCAATTCTCACACTCCTCACCCCCGTGGCAACTCAGCGACCAGAACGTCTGTTTCGTGTTTTGATGTGCTGGGTTCAAATCTCCGCTCATATACCGGTTATCCGTAACAAAATTTATCATGGTACCTTTTTCGGGATATCCAGCAAAATCCTGGGATAATATTCAAAATTAAGTTAAAATCTCTCTGCGTGGTTTCGTGTAGTCTGAGCTACCATCAGCTTCGTTACGAAAAGAAACAAGTAAATAAATAGACCTAACATATGTGTTTGAAGCAGCGTTGTTAATAACTTAAGACTCCATGATGCACTCTTTAAATAAGAGATGAATCATTATCAAATTCTTGTGTTAGTTCGGGCTTTAGTAGATAATTCAGAATAACGTCGTAATATATTAATAGTTAAGCGCTGTGATAAGCTGCCTCTTAGTTGCGAGTCAGAATAGTCTACAACTGTTTAACGGTGCATCGACGCAAGTCGCAAGATTCAGGGCGACTGTGTACCGATGTGGGACTCAGTCAGTCCCAACTGATCCCTGAAACTGCATGAGACACGTAACCGCTGGACAAAAGTTTTCCACGCAGGCCTCGACGTTACTTGGAGAAGGAATTCACTTTAATCTTGTCGGCTTTCAAAAACACGCCATCATCCTGTCTTCCTCTCTACTCCATTTCTATCTTCCTGCAGGAAACATAACAAAGATAGTTCTAGTCAGCGAGAAAGAGTGAGAGAATATGTTTCTCCCTTCTCCGTCTGTTTCTGCTTTCTTCCTTCTGAGGCTGTCTCTGCAATTTTCAATTTTCTTCTGACTCCCCTCCTTTTTTGTCCGTGGGGAGAATTAAAAACTCCTGACATGTTTCGCCGTCGTTTCTCAATACAAAGGAAAGGACAGCACGACCTAGTGGAATGTCAAAGACACGCACACACAAACATAACACAAAGAAAAATACTGCGAGACAACGGAAATAAACCATTAATACACTGGAATAACAGCGAAGAATCAGAATATTGGATGATGCCAGGTATAAATCGATAGCTGGATCGATAGCAAATACACTCGTCCTAAAGTTTTTCTTCTGACACAGAGAAATACGTCAGACGAGTAGACTCCATCCGTATACGGCCCGATTATGGACTTAACCTGACAAACATCTTAAATATTGACAATTCTTCGTCAATATTTTCACTTCCGGGCATAGAAAATCTTCTTGTGGCTTCAGTCTGTTACATATTTTTTTGTGCGGTTGGTATCTCTTTGTCTAGTTTACAAATGAAAACTTGTTTTAGTAAGCTCATACACGCTCTTTCACTGTTCTAACCACCGCCTTGTAGTTAGGCTAATTTATCTTTCTTCAAATACATTCTTCCTATTGTATCATTTAAAAAAAATAGCAATTCTTGTACATCCCTTGACGGATCATAAAACGTCCATTTCTGTGTATTTAAGCTCTGTGACATTCTTATTTGTTACTCACACTTCAATTTCATAAACTAACACTGAAACTGGCGTTCATTTGTGAAAATGTAATTGTTTTCTATCAGTTTCGATCAGATTGATAAGAATTACATCGATCCATGGATATGTCTGTGTGAAAACAACTTTACCAGAAGCGTTTACATGGTTAGGCATTATGGTCCTGAATAAAACCACGTGTCCTCGTTAGCACAAGAAATAAATAAGGAATTTGAAAGCGACGGAGAAAACGAATATCGAACCCTTGAGTAGATTCCCGGTTTTATGGGTTCAGGGGTGGGGGAGAGGACGACGAATGGTAATCGGGCTTTTCGGTGTCAGGAGGGCGCATCGCGCCGTGTACGTCAGTGGGGGGTTGAAGGGGGGGGATAATATCCGATCTATAAGGAAAATTGACGTTAAACGTTGATCTTGAATGATACTGCGAGAAACTGGCAATAATTTCTCACCTTTCACAGAACTGAGAGATTTATTATCGCCATTGGTCATTATTTTAAGACAAAATTTTATCAAACATTTTAGTATTATCTTCCCGTGAGCTCCTGTATCTTCCAAGTGCCACTAACTTTGTCGCTTGCCTCTCGGTTTCCATAAAATCAGCGGAATTTCTTGATTAACTGAGTAACTAGTGCATTACCTTCTCAAGGAGGATTCTGTTCCATAAAGTTTATACATTGTCCTTAGAAAATTGTCGCTAAATTTTAAACCGTCTGGGAGACATATAATTTCGTTATTAAAGAAACTTCGAGGCATGATTTTCGCTATTTTCTACATGGTATGAAAGGTTACCACCGCGAATTAATTATCTAGAGGCTGAGAGTTCGAAAAAAATCACAGTTTACTCACTGATTCTGCGACCCACTAACCTAAAGAAAACAAAGGCTCTTACTTTTCTAGGCTTCTCATTGCCCTTTAGAGTCAAAAACAGAAATAACCTGCCAGAATTGTTAAGCCATACATAGGCTAGGTTCTGTCTTCATCAAGTTAACACTTCGTTGTGTTTTGTAAATTACTCTACATATTTATTACTTCGAAAATTACAGAATTAAAATGGTGCAGATTCGAAGAAGTACTTTTTCTGACAAAAAAATTGTTCTTACTCTCATCTCCACCTTCAAACTGAATAAATCGTAGAAAATTTCATTCTAAAATTCGTAATATTATTTTTTTTTTTAAATTTCTTGTGACATGAATTGTAGTAAGCTATTATATGTTTTAAAAAATATTTTTTTGTCTAAATAGCAATTGTAGGCGGCGACCATGGATTACATTAAGTCCCGGGTTGAAAACCAGGCGAACACAACGCCTGTTTTCCCACGTGACTTCGTCTCCTCTGAACATGATTTTAAACCTCCGCCGGTTAGGACCCCGGGCAAAGGTGCAGTTCCCCCCCCGATGACTGTTATCATTATCCTGACCGTCATAGTATTATTAGGGTCGGAAATAAGAATTCTGCCTAGCAGGAGCTTTCATACAAAATTCTGGATTTCAATATTCATGATAGGCAAAGAGACACACACCTGGGCTCGTGATACCCCGAATGATAATTTGAAAGACACAGAACGCTACAAACGTTAAAGTAGCTTAAACGCTGTGTAGGAAGCCAGCACATGTAACTAGCCAAAACAAAGCTGACGATTCATGTTGAAAGTAACTCATTACGAGTACACAAAACCTGTTTGACAGAGCGTGGCACTGACCTGCTGAAAATTGAAAGATTATAAGAGTGATACTAATGGAGACAGCGTGTAGAAGGAATGGATGTTGATAAATATCGCAAGGCCACAGTGGTAGAGAGACCGAGTGAACGAAGATAAACAAGAGAAGAGATTGATTGATCGGGGACTGGTGATAAGTGCACATTTGTGTAGTTCATTACTTCAATCCGTTGGTACCAATATTTCAGCTTCAGTCCACGACTAAAATAAAATAATTATTCTGTATCCTGTCCAAAATGTGAAGATTGAATTATAAGTAAATTATAATATTTCCCAATATTTTTATATGATTTAAACTTAGTTTGTCGTCCAAATAAACATATAACGACATTAGTAGAGAACAGGTCTTGTGGAGATTATTAACAACTATGGCTTAAGAAGTAATTAGTGGCTGTGGAAATCGCTTAAAATAGGAGCTTTTAAATTCGTACTACTTGGATTTTCAAACCAATGAGGATGTTAAGGACTGGATATGTAATTCTCGCGGAGGACATTGTAAAGATATAAAAGAATTTTAAAGGAATACATGAAAGGAAGATATCACTCTGTAAGATCTAGTTAGGCACTGTGGTGATATTGAATGGATCTTAGAGAAACAGGGTAAGAGTAAGGTCCAGTGGCTGTCTCTTGTGAACACTACAGTGCACCAGATGAGCGAGGTAGTACCCACAATCTCCTGATAATGAATTTCGTCCTCTCAGCTAACAACAAGACGACATTTTGCAGCAAGCATGCTGTCTCTCGGTGAGCGACCGTGTGTGGCGGGCAGACAGCGGTCAGGCGTATTCGGTGTCATGATGGTTGCAGGCGCGCGTCAGATCTGAAGTTCGATCTTCGCGATTTCAGCTACAGAAAATTTAATACAGTTACCTTTCAATGAGTTCAAGTAATGAAAGATTTAGACGGAGACGATCTAATATAGAGAGCTCAAGTTACGCGCAAGGGATTCGAAAGTTTCTTAAGCGAAATTTAATGACGTCTGACGACAATGCAATGCGATCTATCGTTGATTTTAGAATAGAAGTTACAATTTTGGAATTTGTCCGTCGTCTGCGTGTTTATAATTTCAATTAAAACTCTTTTTGGAGGTCTGTAACACCGACATCTTCAAATGGGAAAATCCCTACTCCCACGCACAGTCCGTGGTCGACATACTTTTAGCCCTGATCCAGGTTGTACCACGCGGTCCAGGTTTTCGTCCTCCTATCGATTACCTGAAGAAAAAAGCAGAACTTGCTTCCGAAACACTCTGGCCTAACACTAAGTCATTTGTCGTTACCAGAAAGTTCCTAAGGCATTCAAAGTGACTTGCTTACTGGATCCTCCAGAAGTGAAAAGCGGGATTCTTTGCGGCCTTCAAGTAAATCTCAGTGAAATTTTACTCAGCGCCCTGATGAGAATTTCAGATACCAGATCGTCAATTAATCTGATGGAGCTCGTCCGGTGTTACAACAGAGCATCATCGTAGCCACGTGGGTCTCCGCCCTACAGGTTAAAAACCTCCGTTCTAAAATGTATTTTCTAAGTTACTTTCTGTCGAGTGCTGATACAAGGACTGAACCAGAAACCGGTACGTGAATTGGGTCCCAACCGAAAGAAGTGATTTTGATAATATCGACTTTAAAAACCTGTCTAACCTTAAATTTATAGCAGGTTTCGGAATTAGGTGGTGGGGTGGAGTTGGATTCCAACTCAGTACTTTATAGCCAGCACGCGTCAGACCATGGGCCCCTATTAAAATACCTCACACAAGTTTTCCTATAAATCTTAGTTTCGTGATGGGTCCTTATAAGGCGAAAACTTTCGTAAAATGATGTGATCTACGTGGAAGCCATATATAACGAACAAACCCTACGCCAGGGGGAGCATCACGGACATTAAATCTACCGATTCTTACAGAACCTAATTTTACTCATTGGGTTTTGAACGCTGAATTCACTGGTCACGATATAATTTCGTGACGTTGGTTTCACAGACTGTTCACCAACGAAGTATTACATTTCAGATTTTAATTTTTTTAATAAACTGGGAACAAGTATATAAATGTAAAGTTATATTCCGCTGCAGTAAAATATATAGGAATTATGATAGCTGAGACGTTTCTTACTGCATATATTTTAACCTACGCTTTTAAAGTTTGTTAATTTAAGACACAAACAAATTACTTTTATTCCTTTACACGTACCAACCTTCATTTGAAATTTACGAAAGAAATTAGCTTTAATATTAATCGCGTGCAGACATACAATTATAAAATCACTGACAAATACAGAAACGCATTAATTTGGCTTTGTACTTCGCTACATTTGAGACACAACATGTTACGAATGGGTCTAAGCAATGGGCCTATTCAGATTAAATTCAGCTGCAGTATAGTTATATATCGTTCCCTTTGTAATAATTAATTTTAACTGTAAACACCACGAAATAAAATAATATAATGAAATAAAACAGTTGAGGTATATGTGAATTGACAGGAGTCAGGCAGAGAAAGATTGCTGATTGCGAAACAGAAAGTCAGACAGTGATAAATAGGAGAGGCAGATATCAGGAGACAGACAGACATACAATGGGGGGGGGGGAGAGACACAGCCCGCCTTTCACATGTAACAGGGTTGCCCTGTTCTGAATTTAGCGTCATAGCGTACATACATACATGCATACATAGACGCGCTGTGAAGTGGCTTCGCTGACTCACTCCGTAATCTATCTGGCAATAAGAAAAATGTAGATTCATTACCTCAAGAGGCTTGATTAGTGACCGACCAGTAGTCTGTTGCCTTGATCCATCGTCGTCTAACTAACTTCTGCAGGAAACCAAAGGTTACAGCACGTAAATCTAATCAATCTGATCATGATAAAATGATTTGGAGTCGCAAACACTAAAGTCATTAGATTCGGTTTCGTTCCACGATGCAAGGCACACATGTGGCTGTTTAAAATGACGAGTATGCCACATTCGTCTATTTTAAGAAGTCTTAGCGTAGCAAAACTGTTCATTCTCCGCTTGGGGTTTTCCTAAAACATGTTACAGCAATGAAATTATTTATTTTTATGAGAATCTTACGTAAACAGGAGCCAGTGTTGTAAGGTTTAAATGGATTTAGATCTAAGACACCGTATACACCAAGTCTGCCTTCTATAAATAATAGTCTGGAACAGTCTAGAACAGCGCAGAAACCTTCATATCTTTCCATGTCATTACAGAAGCCGATTAAATCTGTTAACGGTACACCAAGAATTTCAGATAGAATTTAATTTTGTATTGATCAAATATAAACAACATTTTACATGAAACTCATGTTTTATTCTGTTGTCTCAGAAATTATGTGAGATTCGAGAGCCCTGAAGATGGAAACAATAAGTTCCTCTGCAACGTCGATTTCTCAAAAACAATTTCTCGCGCACAAATTTTGAGCACGACCCAAATGCAGAGTTAAATTGGAGCATAATTCCTGTTTGATACGTAAATACAGATTAGCAATGCAAAGTTAAAATATGTAAGGATACATAATTTATATTATTCAGCCACAATTTCTACTTTGCCTCACAGAAAAACGTGTCTCGAATAAAGTGTAAAGCAAGTCGGTCTATGGTTCTAATTTCTCCACATGCAGTCGTACGTGCTGGATATAAAACGTTCTTACAACATATCTACCATACGCACCAATCATAACGAGCAGTGTCATATCAATATCATAACCTGCCTGGTATTGGTCCAGCTTTCTTTACCCTATTTATAGTTCTTTCCCCCAACCCCATCACACACCAATCATAAGCCCCCCGTATCATATCATAACTGTTTGTTATTGGCTAACGTTTCTAAAGAACACGAATCTCTAATATTCCCTCATCCCCTAGCAAGTTCAATATCCACGTCTTCCCCGCGTCCCTTCCAACCCCTCGTGACTGTATGTAACCCCCCACTAAACGGATCAATACCTCGGGCTTTATACTTCTCGGGAAAGGGCTGTATCGACGGCCACACACCCCTACATAACAGCATCCTTCATACCCCCCCCACGTTACAAAATATCATCTTTGGTTTAGTTCGCCATTCTGCCCGCTAGTGCCGCTCATATCGGTGTTTCCTATGACGTAGGACGTCCATATCATATTCTATAACGCTATTGGCTACTGCTAGAGTGGCGACGTTCATAACCGGCGCAGAGATCGTCTTGAAGAGCCGAACACACGCGCAGTGCCACTGAAAACACGATTGCATGCAGGCCATAGTCCACACAGAAACACTTACTTACCTCTGTCACGGTCTGCGGTGTGGACCTCACGCTGAAGGCGATGAAATTGCGTCTGCAGTGTGGAGACTCCGGGTGCCGGCAGGCGAGCGTACTGACTGACTGGCTGAGACGCAGGGGTTGTCTGTCACTGGCGACAGGGAACATTAACATGCACACTGTAATCAATAGGGAGAAAGTGTATAACAGGAACATCTGACTCTCGTCCGCGCTCCTTGGACTGAACTACACAAGTTTCGGGCACAAGAGACCGCGTCAGACACGAGGGGAGGAGAAATTTGTAGTCGCATTGTATTTCGGGTACCGGAAACGTATTCTTGAACCGGAAAAGAAAAAAAAAATACTAACGAATCTGAATCAAGGTCAGACCCCTCCCTCCCTCTCTCTCTTAATTTGTGTCGAAGTGGTTTCGTCTGACTGTCTGCCCCGGTTGAATCTCTACCACGTCGACCGACAGACTGAAACGTTGTTACGTTTGTAGCGAGGAAGAAGACAGAAAATCCTGGCACACTCATCTGTCCCTGGACCAAACTTTGCCACAGCGTCATGGAATCTTTCACTACACAGAGAGCGATAGATAGTTTTGTTTTTGACGAAGAATGGTAGTAGGTATACTTTTCATTCGTGAACGGGTGTTGAACAGGTGACCTCGGCTCCAAAGACCTCCTCTCCTCTATTACGTGTTTGATTAAATCCCAGACACTTCGTTTATCAAAGCCTTAAATAATTCACAGTCACCATACAAATATTAAATTTATATAGACTTATTAAATGGACCAAACGATCAATAATCAATCAATTTAGAAGTTCATAATTGTTTATTCAACTGATGAAGACATTTTATGGAAACCGTGGATTCATCTCCGTGTTCGCTAAAGTCAGCCGATATCTACAGCGAGAAATTTTGACTGTCACTTAAAAGCAAACTCGTGTGTCGAAACACGGTGTTTTTTTTTTTTTCCGATCACCTGCTATGTTTTGGTAAAATCTGTCATTACTTTCATTAATCAATACGTGACAGACCTAATAGACCGTGTTATTCAATTCGTACATTGTAGAGCGAGAATACTTCCACGGGCTTCATAATTATTTGTGTGGGATATTTATAAAACCGACACAAATATGGTTGATGACGGTAGGATAGGAAACTGCAGTGTAAATTTCTACAAGTCTGGGCATCTATGTCGCTCGTCCTTGGTTCAAGCCTCTAGTGCAGCCATCTTTACTAAATACACAATCAATTACATGATCAATTACGTTGAAATCCTCTCTAATGATTTGTAATAACATCTTATACATTTGGCTTTAACATCGACAGAGGTAAAGGATATGATGACATTTTGAATGTAGTTTATAACAGTGACATCGCTCGATAATTGGTAACCAGTTTTACCATGCTTATATGTGTAGGTTTATTTATTTATTTAGTGTTCTGTCTGACGACAGGTCCATATGAACAGGATCCTTCCATCCTTTTCTCGGACTGGGACCTGTTCATATACATTCTTGGCAGATGATCCAGAAGTGGTTTGCCATTGCCTTCTTCTGTGTGTGAATGGAGTAATTGTTGGGATGCCACGGAGGAAAACTCCGTGTTGCCTAGACCACGGCCTTGCCCAACACAAGTTATAAATTCGGGCACCGTCTTTCTCTGCGGACATGAAGTTATATCATTAAAATATACATTAAATGAACCTCATATAAGGGCGTAGACTTCAATGATGTGCCTTAGGACTGAATCCAGTATTTCGTTTACAGTAATAAACTCTCGTGTTCCATACATCTCATTTAACGACCGCTATCTTTTGAAGAAGGATTTTGTTTCGTAGGGACAGGTAATCCAAAGTTTGTTGTTATTATTCACGAGAATTTCAATTGAAAAATGATGTTTGTGAAACAGTCGAACCAGACGAGGCTGAGGAAAACCACTACAAACCTGTTAGAACAGTTCGTACTAGGCTAAGTGGTTCAGCTGACTCACGTGACGATGTCGACGGCGGGATATTAAAAGGGCGTCTGTCCCCCACTCCCTCCCTTCAGCTGGTGTATATCACCCAGGCCGGAGAGCGCTCGTGTTGGTCAGCCAATTTCAAAATAGCGTCTCTTGTTATATGACCCAGACATTAGCGTCCTCGTGCCCCCCTCCTGGTTCGGCCGTGTCCAACTCTGGCGGACCCTTTGCATTTTCCTGCGTCTGGAAGCCAAGAGACAGTTCCTGAAGAACAAGACGATTCAATTCAAACATCGAAAAATACGTCTCTAATGTGTATATAAAAAATAATTCGATGGGTTACATTCCTTGGAAAGCTATTGGTCGCTCAGCTTGATAATAAACTCCCTGCATTTTATGAAACCTGAATGTTCATTACTGTGTTTACAAAAGACCCTGTGCAGAGTAAAATTAATAAAGGTGTGCATCCCCACACCTTAATTCTTTGTGATTTATTTTAATATTAATTTCCATCTAGATCTAGATCTCTATGTAGTTTTTTTCCCTTCAGGTTTACAGCTCAAACTTTTGCACTGTTTGGTTGTGTATAAACTTCTATAAATGTAACACATATCGGTTTGTGAATCCTGTAAAACTAGGCTCTAAGACTTTCAGCCACATGGAACTGGAATGCATTACGTATACGTTTTGTGATCTTGATAACGATGACTTCATAATAATAAGGGATTTCTCAATTTGCTTAACACCAATCGACATTTACTAGCAACCCTACTTATTAATTAGTTAATTAGTCAGCCAGTTAATTATACAGTCATCTCACATTTCAACAAGAGTTTGCTTAAGAACTTTGATATTCTGTGCTTCAAACTTCTGAAGCTAAAGCTCCTCTGAATGACATTTAATAATTCAGTCCGTACCGCGAAGAAAACACAACACTTTACCATTACAAATATGAACTGGTTAATTCTGTTTAAAAAATTATCGCTGTTTACAGAGAGAATCATACGAAACCATAAATCACAAAATGAGTGATTGCTGTTTGTTGAAAAGTATGGTATATATAGTTACCACTGGGCTTTAAAGTGTTACGTTTGTTAGTCTCTCTGTCAAGTAGCCACTTCAACCACACTTCAAATTCAACGATATTATTAAGTTTTAATCACCTTACATTTGAAAGTAGTTTCTTAGAACGTGGTGTCGTGTTTACTAATGTTACGTTTCTCGACCGTAGTGAGGTCTCTGGGTTGATTGCGCCGTATAGACTGGTTTAAGTTTACCGACGTTTCAGAGGTGCTTTTTGCCTTCAAAATCAGCGATCATAGCTTTAATGATATCAGGTCATACGGTGCATCAGCCCAGAAGACAGCCATGTTCAAAGCGTCTTTAATTTCCTCCTCTTTGTGATACTTAATATGACCTGTGCTATGCTACTTCCAACTTACATTAATTCAACGTTTAAAACTCTGAAAGGAGGAATATGCTTTATTTTTAGCGGTAAGTGAAATTATTTGTGATAATTCATCGATGGAAGTTAGATATGACATAAGTGTTGTGGTTGCTGTATACAATAAATATTTTTCTAAACAATACTCGGCACAGAAAGGGTGATATAAACTTACGAAAACAATATTCATACGAGAAGTTAATAATTCATTTCGTATTCATGCCTCTGGGAACGCTCCTTAGTTTCTGTGTCCTATCTTATAATAAAGTGTGTTCAGAAACAATGCCCAGCAGCTGGGCAAACAGAACAACCTCTCTTATTCTTATTCTTATTCTTTCTCTACTTCTGTTTCCATTTTCATAAATTTTCTGCAAAATCCATAAAATTTGCATTTATTTTATCTTCCAGTTGGTTTGCACTGGATCAGCTGTTCGCCTTCTTGAGAAAATTTAACTTTCTACCGACTGCTCAATGTTTTCTCTCATTTCCATGATTTATCAAATTATTTTATTTTATATTCGCTTTCACGTGATAAATCGTTCCCCTCAAAATTACTCCTTTCTAATTTCAAATGTGATATTTTATCTCCCACACACCTGTGTATTACATTCTTATAACGAAATATGTTTTAAAGCCACGCTTTCACGAGTACTAAAGACAGCGCATATATTTTTGGTTTATTTAATGAGTATGCAAATACAGACAAATAAATTTGTAGTAGAAAGTTTCGGCATGTTTTATAGATTTATTACGAACGCTGTTAACTTATTTGTGCATTAATTTCGTATTTAATTTTACATTAAATCTGGCTTTTGTTGTTAAGATATCACTTTATAATAACTTTTAAATGCCAAAGTTTATCTAAATAACTTTAGTGGACACTTCAAATAAAGCACATCCCCTGTAAATTATCAACATAAACTGTTTAAATATATTTAAGGAAATAATCGTTTTCATTATAAAAATTATACAGAATCTATCAACATGTAGAGTATACATAGTTACACTGGGTTATAAGGATTACAAATTTTAACTTATAAGTTCCTTGATGTGTCCAGGACACGAAGGGATGGCCACTGAATCCTAGATCGAGGGGTGCATTGTCACTGAAAGGGATTTGTCGAGCTGATTATCACGTCCTGACCGCAAAGGAGTACTCGAAAGAAGTTCACTTAGTTTCGTAATTCCTTCGTTGGTATTCAGCTGGTTCATACCTCGTTTAACAAGACGTGCATTTTTGCAAGATAAAAGTCCAATTAGGATGCAGAGAGTCAGAATCTTTGTTGCCCGTTTGTTCTACTGAACATTTAAGGTTATTAAAAGTTTTTTGTGAAATAAAAATTACAGTTATTGAAGACATCTACATTTTATGACATCCATAAAATTTTTGTTAACATAAGAACATTTCTAGGAGCTCTGTAAAGTTTAGTTAGACCTCGTATTGTATCGATACCATCCAAAATCGGTCAAGTGCTGACAGTATCGACCTCCAATACCAGGTTTCATCAAAATCCATTCATTAATTTCAACAAAGAAATACACGTACACGACAGAGCAGGTTACCGGAGCGGTAATGCACTGCAATTGTTCTCGACGATCATCCAGTTATACGCGCTACTTGATTAATATTTTCGAGAGTTTACTCAGTCATCTCCAGAGGAATTTCAGGATTAGCACCTTGGAGTCGTTTCTAATTCACCATCCACAGTCCATCCATCTCATAAACCTCAAATTGATGCGGCATCATTTAATAACCAAGACATAAAAATATCCAGGCGATCCGCCGGAGAGAAACTTCAAGCAGATAACGGACGTATTCTTCCATATCCTTACTCCACGTCATTCACGAGCATCTTTGTAATTTCTGTGTAGCTTTTGGATGTAATAAACTGCAACAAGGCACTCAGTTGTACCAACGCAAAAAAGTAAAAATGAAGGCCAAAATCTATCTTCCGTCCAATGAATTTCCCTCTTGAAAATAATACGAAAATATTAAAGGAAGCTATAAAAATATTCTGTAAGGAAAAAACAATAATTAAAGGCTTTTCTTGAAGAGTTCTTTCATTTTTTTAGGATTACAGGTTTTCATGGCGGTGAGTATGGTAGAAGTTTACAAACTTTTGAGAGATTCTTACCTCCATCATCAGCGCGATGAGTAATCTCTCTGATGATGGAGGAAAGGTCCTCTAAATCTTTTGT
>NW_019059630.1:986272-997085 GCF_000696155.1 Zootermopsis nevadensis
TTTTAATTTCTTAGAATATGATACAAGAAACAGCTGATATAATCGTGCCGTGGTTCAAGTTATAGGCCCAGGTCGAACGTAACAGAGAACACTACGAGACGAATAGAGAAACATAACCTATATTTTGTAAATTACCAACATTTTTATGTAGAGCGAAGACTGCAAACTGGAAAACTAAAATAATTGAAAATTTAAGGAATTAGGAATGAATTAAACGTACGTGAGCTGAATGAGAAATAATTTCATAAACATAAAGGAAAATGTAGACTGGAAAGAAAATTCTGCACTAACAACCGAATGGCAGGTGAAATTCTAGACAACCGAAAACGCGGAACAGAGAACAACATAGACAAGTAAGATTTTAGGTTCTCACTTGATGCCTCCATCATCAGGGCGCGTCAAGGTCCCTCTGCCTCTGATTTTGTACAGACGTGGACACGCCACTGGACACCGCCCGGCAAAGCGGTGTGCCCTATCGAACAATATGAAGGGACTCAGCAATACCAGAACAATGCACAAACGAGGAAGCCGAGGCAGACCTTCGAAGAGGCCTATAAAACTACTGGGTTCGTTAATGGGAATGACCGTAACTGGCCATTTCCTTCATTATTACAGATGGGATGCCGGGAGCTGGCAAGACGCGGGGTGTGGGGAGAAGTGAACAGCGGCTAAGGGATGGGGGATGTTAGCAACCCTACAAGACATCTACCACCCACACCCTAAACCTAACTGGTTAGTGGTAACTTGCTAAAGTCGAGGTGAACTTAAGTTGGCATCACAAATTTCATATCAGTAGACAAGTTCTGATATTGCTATGAATGAAATATGTGTGATTTTTCTGGGATCGACATTCTCGTTCTAAATTTGTTGTAGATGTGGTAGTTTTTTTCTCTCCTGGTTTCACTAGATTGCTGTATCCATAAAATCTGTAAATGTAAAAATTATATTAAAGGTAGAATGAAAGTGCGGTTATTAGTTGAACCTTTTGTAATCTTTTCATTAATAACTGAAACAGGTTTCGAAATTGTCAAGTCAAGGTTTTTGCTGTATTTTGGGTTGTGACGCCGTGTGGAGTGACAGACAAACACACTGCCTCCATCTCCAGGGCTGAAAATATAAACCCAATACAGACATTACGCTGCACAGAAACAAATATTTCCTCTATTTGGTTAAACGTGCATCGTATCGAAAATTTCATGGAGTAAAACGTGAGAAAATTTAAATCAAAATCAAATTATCTACAGAAACGTTCGTTTAGGCCCTCAGAACCTTCTTTTATCATAATCCTTCAACAATTTCAGGGATGAAACATACAATCGGACGGACAGACACAACCTACCCGGTATGCATTTCACACACCAAACTTAGACGGTGCTGCCCCAGTGGATAAAATCCAAATATTACAGCGAAAGTCTCTCAAGTTAAATTAACTGGCGTATTCAGTTCCTCCCTTCATTTCGAGTTAGGGTTATACTCCGTGATCTTGCCAGGGTAGCGGAGGGGCTACGTCAGGTGCGGGGGAGGGGGAGCTGCTGTCAGTGGTCAATTGCTCCCAGTACTATCAACTACAGCAGCTGACCAGCTGCGGAAATTCGATAAACGCATTCTACAGAAATTAGAGTGGAAAAATATATATTAGAAGATGGCTGTTTTCAGGGTTGTTACGCCGTGTGGTCTGGTAGAAGTTTATCGACGTTTTAGAGGTCCTTGCTGCCTCTATCATCAGGGAGATCGTCGCCCTGATGATGGACATATATATATATGGATTATTATTATTATTTAGTGTTCTGTCTGAGGACAGGTCCATATGAACAGGATCCTTCCATCCTTTACTCGGACTGGGACCTGTTCATATGCGTTCTTGGCAGATGATCCAGAAGTGGTTTGCCATTGCCTTCTTCTGTGTGTGAATGGAGTAATTGTTGGAATGCCACGAAGGAAAACTCCGTGTTGCCTAGACCACGGCCTTGCCCAACACAAGTTATAAATTCGGATTATATACATAATTATATAATTAAGATGATGAATTGAAAAGGGGCGAGATGGTCAGGAAGGTAATACAGATGGGAGAGACAAGAAATACACAGAGAATTTTGATCAGAAAACCTGACGGGACGTGACTACTTGGGAGACATATACGTGGAAAATAGGATAATATTAAAATGATATTAAAGGAATATGGAGTAAGGGTGTCGACTGGATTAATTTATCTCCAGGTGGGTGTGGTAATGTTGGCGGGCCATCGTGAATATGTCAATTCAAATAAACCTTTGGGTTCCCCAAAACTTTGACCATTTTTTGACTATCAGCACAGCTTATAAGTTCTCAAGAAGGACTGGCTTGGACTGTTCCTCTGTTAAAACCTGATATCATGTTCACACGTAATCTGAATATTCAGTTATGTCGTATAGATACTTTTAATCACACGAAATGAAGTCCCGAGGTCTCCCACAAGCTGCTCTGGTTACCCCACTGCAAATTAATGTATCTTGAGTACAAAGACATATGAAGTAACAGCAATAGCGTTTGAATGTATGCAGTCTTGTGTCTGCAGAGCAAAGCGCAGGGCTGGACCGTGGACATTACCAGAGAGAACGCTGTGCTAGCGAAGGATGATTTATGAGAGCATCCGTGCTGACATGACAGTCCGCACTAATTTGTCGTGAAGCAACTTATGAGAATTGACGAAGCGAAGTTCAGTACACAAACACAACTTAACTTTGTGAGTGACAAACATGTCGTGCGCAGTTTAGAAGTTATTAATCATGCAAACTCAACGAAGTATTAATCATAGAGACTGTGGTGGACTCTTTACAAATGTAACTTTATTAGTATGGACCCCGATACGTCTGAAGGCAAATATGTGTATGTATTATTGCATAAATCATATTTGTTAACGTATCAGTAACTTCGTAAGTTCTGTTTTGTGTTCTTCCATTCTCGTGACTTATTTTACTACTGGATAAGTCTATATTTCAAGATTAACAAGTAATCAATTTGTTGAATGTTTAAAAATTTTAGGTTTAGGAGTGTTTCACAGAGAAACACCAATTTAAATTACAATTTCCTTCCATCTGCGTGACATTCTGATGACCTGGTTCTAATAAATACCAACATCCATTACCGAACAATGTTTGATGTAATTTAATATTGCGTATATTGGGACGAAAGTGAATATTTATACAGCATTAATCGGTCAGTTCTTTCGGACACATTAAATTTTTCTTTAAAGTTTCTTGTAATGTATAAGATGTTCATATAATTTAGTGTCATAAAATTAAACAATAATCACTCGTTAACGAATCAACATATCTTTATTCTGACTGACACGGATACTGAAATAATAATTGTTTTATAAATTTTCCACGCGAACACCTCCCATATCCCATCAATATCATTGCACTGCACACATTAATGACAACATTTTTAAAATTTATTCACACTTTATTATAAATTCTAATATTCATAATTTATTGGATCATATAGTTTCACAGGCTAATCATTAATTTTCTTTAATAAGGACATCATCATGGAGATAATCATCCTGATGATGAAGCGTTACAAACTGTAAAGACGTACGGAGACCACATGAAACAGATGATGGGCCAAGTGTTTAGAACGTATGGCCTGTAGTTATTACTATGAATATTACTGAACAGTGGATGATTATTCAAATAGACCCGTCTAAAATGTGGGCTGTGAGACAAAAGGCGAAGAGACAACCGAGATATTCCCTAATAATAGATTTCTTAACGAAGCGAGTTCAGTTCCAGGTACGGGCAGAGATATTTCTCGGTCCACTGATCTTCCTATCCTGTAGGTACGTGTAAGTGCAACGTCTTTGAGGTGCCAATGTGAATAATACGTGAATCTGTAGGGCCACAGAGCCTTCGTGGTGCTGTGCTTAGTAACAAGGCTATCTTTAACGGATTTATCTTAATAATAATAATAATAAGAAGAAGAAAAATTTTGAAAATGTAGAGAAAATTTGTGCCTGTTTGGTTCAGGTCACTGTACCTCTGAACAAGTTGTCGATGTTGGCCTTTTGTGTTGCAATTCCGTGTGGATTTGTAGGTAGATAACAACATTTCGAAGGAAAATTCTACAGCCAATTTTAGGGCTTAAGATACAAGTATACGTAGCGTTAAAACCAGGAAGATCAATAGGAAATAGATGCAAAATTTTTGTGTGTTAATTTAATGTCGGAACAGGTATATCCGTCTGTCCGCATGCTTCATCCGCAAACCTACTTATGAATTTCAGCGACTTATTTAGTTAATATTTTAATATTTTCCGTCAAATCACAATTTTAATAAGATAATAAAATATAAAATATTTAAAATATCATTTCACGTTCCGCATCGAATGATCGATTTACAAATTGGAACGTCTCTTACGACATGTTTCGGTTATATTTAACCGTCCTCAGGTATAAATTAGATTGGTAAATCTAAAACTCGAATTACAATCATTTACAATGTTATGCAGTTTATTGAAATGTTCTTATCAGATTACGCTTATATATTAGAACGAAAGTATTGTTTTTTTATATGGCGTGGTTTATCTGATGTTCAATATTAGTCTGTAAAGCAATGATTTAAACGGAAAATATTAAAATATTAACCTAATTTACAATATGACGCAAATATACTACCTTAAGACTTATTTAGTGTCGAGTGTCATCACCGAAATTTCAGCCCCAAAGATGGAGTCAGATGTTCATCTGAAACGTCGATATTACTATCTGGAAGGCCAAAATGAGTCTCCCCTGTGGCAACCTCAAATCTCACGTCATTTTAACCCTACTTTACATACAGATCGAATCGAATGTTATTAATTTTCTCCAGAACAGATCAAGAAACCGGAACGAAGATTTTCGCAGGTGGTAATTGTAACCAATTTGGATAAGGCGAATGTCTGACCAGTTTAATGTCGACTTCAACGGCAAAGGTGACGACTGAGAAGGAAGACCTAAGAATGATTATGAAGAAGGAAGACTTAAAGTGTGATCAAAATATGCCATCGATTGGCAGTGTCTGCAGTGACTCTGGGCGTTCTCGCCCCCCCTGCATTCACTTTGACAGTTGAGTGAGTGTAAGGGCCAGAGAGGCGCTGTTGAAATTAGATTAAGTGAAGGGATGATGAGTGACCAACAGCCTGCATCCAATTTTTAACACAAAAGCTAGAACTGGCAGGGACACTGTGATATATCGCCTACATATTTGAGACGAAGCTCAGATGTGTATCAGAAATAAAGCTTTCGTCTCTCCCTCGGAGGAACCTGACCACGTAACAACGAAATTGCGCCACAGCTGTCTTCTCCCCCTTTTATTTTCTTCTATTTCTCAAAATTTCCTTCAATAAAGTCAACTAACTTCATGGTGCATGGTCTTCCTTTAGAAGTCGCGGAACCTATAAACAAATTCTCGTCCTACATGAAAACCCAAAGCTCACAAGAGTCCAGCTCTTGACACCGTCCTCAGCAAAATGAATCCAGTCAAATACCAACGTTAGGATACAGATGGCTGTCTTTTGGGACGTTGCGTAGTCTGGGAGAGATTCGCGGACGTTTCAGAGATACTTGCGGTCTCCATCAGCAGGGTCCTACCAGACTATATGGCTCAACGACCCAGAAAATAGTTATCTTCATACTCGCCGCCATGAGAACCTGAAATCTCAACGTCAGGATCCATTATTACAAGTTTTTCCCCTGTGACACATTTTCCTATTAAACCTGTAAGACATAGCGTTTGGTTATGAAATGCTTCATTACGTGATAAACGCTGTATAATACTGTAAGCACGTATTTAATAACAATAAGAACAATTCAAATCCAATATTTTTCACTTCACTGTACATATCCAACATCGCATCTGATATTAGACAAAATAATTTTACACTTTATAAAAGTCCACAAATAACGTATTGAATGAAATAATTTCATATAGTATATCGCAGTGGTATTCAACCTGGGGTACGCGAAGACATCTTAGGGGGTACGTGAAATTTAAAAAATATATATTATTTTATGATAAACACTGAATAATCAGTAATGTAATTTATTTAATTTATTTTAGATGTAGATTATATACTATGTATAACTTGAATTATACACCAACAACTTTGGGGGTACAAAGTTGAAGAGAAATTATATCTGGGGGTACGCGAACAAAAAAGGTTGAATGCCACTGGTATATTGCATATTTCAACCCCTTTGAAACAGAAGCTGGCCTGAATAATATTTAATAATTCAGTCCGTACGGCAAAGAAAACACAACAATTCACCACTACAAAGAACAATATGTTAATGCTGTTTAATAAATAACCCCTGTTTACAGCGAGAATCATGAAAAACACAAAAAATACAGAGTTATTATTTGTTAAATCAAGTGCTGCATTAATTTAAAGGGTTAACATCCAAACACAAACTGGGAAAGAAAATTGCATTTTTGTTTAATACAAAATTCCCCGAGACTTTCATGTTCATATGTCAGAAGCTGCAATACGATGAGAAGACATGATCTCCGTTTTTCCTGAACAGTCGAGGGCCTCGAAACCACTGCGATTTATTGCAAATGACCATTTCACAAGTTTCGTTTCTGCTAAAGTTAACGCTTCAAATTTGCGCGTGCTGTTTGAATTGCCTGTCAAGGATGAAACTGTGGTTGTTTTGACGCAGTCAACATTTTACAAGAACGGAACAAAAGGAATAAAAAGTTGAGTTGCCGTGAGGTTTATTCAGTTAGATGTCCAGCAAGTAAATGAGCGGGTGGTTCAAAGGACCTCAAGCAACAGAAGACGCGAGACAAGGAAGCTGACTGCTAGAGAAAGTAAACATGTGGCAATGGCAGTCTTCTGCCAGCGGGGGTTGGAAGACCAAGCCGTGTTATCAAATTAGAGTCCGTACAGTCCAACCACCAGCCCCGGAGCGGAGGGGTTATTGCAGCAAGCCCATAGCAATAGGAAACTGAAGACAACCCTCTGGCATTAAAGGATTAGACAGTTTCCGTTCTACAGTAATTATTACCTTCAAATCTGTAGCTACACTTGCTCGAACTTTAATGAAACTTATAAATTGGTGAAAATTTTTGAAGTTAATCATAAAATAAGAATGGGAAAGCAACTTTAATCGAGGTGAAGATGACTGTCTTCTGGGTTGTAGTGACGTGTAGTCTGGTAGAAACTTACAGACGTTTCAGAGGTCATTTTCTGCCTCCAGCATCAGGACGAGTTTAAAATGGATTCTAAAGAATTTGGATTGAAGGATAGCCTATGTTGTGGATTCATAGAATATGGACCATGGGTGGGCTCTCGGCTGCACGGTAGTTAAGTTTTAGGTTCCATAAAAGTTGGAGGATTTTTCGACGAGACAAGATACTGTTGACTTCTCAAGTATGATTTTTGTTCTACGTAGTCAAGAACAGAAACCAGCTAAGGATTTCATTGCCTTGCTCTACAGCAGATTATCCGGCAGCCAGACTGAAAACTTGATCAGACCTTTGAGGTTTCAGGGGACACCCTCCTGGAAACAACAGCTGGTCACAGTCCTGAGTCCCGGGTTCAGAATTCCATGGATCAATTCCGGGTCGTGCTAGACATTCCTTGGTCCTCTCTAGCTCTCTGAGAAACAGAATCTTGTATTTGCTAGCGATATTATCGAACGCTTTGAGAAACATTTTGACGTAAATCTTGTAGCTTTGAGAGGTTACAAGAAGTACTTTCAAATTGAGATTTGAGATCAGACACAGACCCTCATTTATGTACCAAACTGAAGCGCTTTGTATTATAGCGATGATATGATTGCGTTCAAGAAACGTTATTTACTTATGACCATTACTTATAAACTAACAAAACAAACGAATAATGCTTAAAATAGGCGCATAAATATGCTTGAAGCATGAGCAAATTCTTCTATGGAGGTACATAATTACGCCCTGAAAAACGACAATGGCTTACGTGCAAGAATGGGTTAAGTGTTTCTTACATGTGACAGCTTTGACGACGGTCAACAGAGACTTTTTTCCCCATATTCTCAGGTACCTCCCACCGACCTCTACGATGAGCCAGCTTAATCCATTTCGCACTCTTACTCGAGTACCTAAACGTTAAAACTACTTATTGCTTCGAATCAAAAGTTCTAAAAGGAAATAACCAGTTTGACATTACAATATGATTTTCGTTGTACACGAATACTCCATATTTTAATGTCTTCTATTGTACTTCGTACTTTTAATTCTTCCCATAGATCAACATTTATTTGGCAATTTGATTTTGCATATCGTAGCAACGACCTTAAGTATCTCATCTGTAAATTAAACTAAGAGATAAATTTAAGATATGATAAAATATGTTCTGTGAGAGATTAAAATTGAACGCCTCTTCCCAGAAATGATTTGATGTCAGATCAGAATAACCAAAGTTCGTAAAGAAATACGTTTGATATGTGCCTTTCTTAACGATCACGAAATAATTCTATGTGGCTATGAAAGCAAATGTAAAACACGAGCATACAGACTCTCAGACACACTATCACTCTCTTTATTTCTTTAAATTCGATGTGATTTATTGACAACTGCAAATATTTTTCAGTTGCTTCGTCCAAACGTATTCGATACAAGACCAATGTTCTGCTATGCGACTCCCTACTCATGTAATAGCTTCCTAGCATCAAAAATGAAATTCAGAACAAAAGACGGTTTGAGTTTTCCATGAGAAAAGAGACGCTCGTTCAGGAGGGAGCCTTTTCCGACACGAAGAATAACAAATACAACACAAACATTCAAATTTCATCTGCACATACAAGGAACCAAGTTGCACCGATCTAATATTTATCAGTAGCCTGAAAGAGTCTGAAGATCGCGAGTAGAAATTATTTATTTAATAGCATAACCCGAAAGTTATGTAACTGTTAGTACCAAAACTCAGCAGTACACAAGATAAATACAAATTCCACTTACATATCTAACATTCTTTCAACCGATTTCCCTAGCAACCACTTTAATATTATCCCACCTTCTTCACAGTTTAGTTAATAGCCCATTTCTTTTTAAACTTCAACGTTGGGTAAGTTTTTTGTCTTCCCAACCGATCTGAAGACTCAGTCGGTCGTAATAACCCGCGTCTCCACAGTGTCGCTGGTTATTTTTAGCGTTATGCGACCTGAGACAAGTCTCTAAAAAAAACCTTCTGTCTGTCTGTACGTCTGTCCATACAAATGAAATGACGCGAGAACGGATAAATCAAACTTAATTACACCTGACACTGTCGAGGTATTTTAACTTTTATTCAGATCAGACAGCTTAAACGACGACTTAAAGCCATTCACACATCTTTGATTTTATCTCAGTGTAACCGCAGACGGAGGCAGAGAAATCCTGCCAGGCAAATTAAACCGAAAAGTCTGCCACGGAAAACTCTGAAGTCGCCAATGAAAAAGTCAGAGGTAATTTTCCAGAAAATGCGTTAGTGTGTTAACGATTTGCGTGTAGTTCCTAATTTACTCACTCATATATTGAGTAAAGGAAAATTATCCTAGGGATGTGTATTCAGGAGGTATTCAGTTCGATTACCGTGCGGATTAAAAGAAAATGTGATTTTGTTTCTAAGTTTTTCTCAGTCTCTTATAGAGAATATGATCTTCTAACATTATTATTATTATTTAGTGTTCTGTCTGACGACAGGTCCATATGAACAGGATCCTTCCATCCTTTTCTCGGACTGGGATCTGTTCATATACGTTCTTGGCAGATGATCCAGAAGTGGTTTGCCATTGCCTTCTTCTGTGTGTGAATGGAGTAATTGTTGGGATGCCACGGAGAAACCGGGGAAGCCCCAGGAGGAAAACTCCGTGTTGCCTAGACCACGGCCTTGCCCAATGCTATAAATCGTATGTTGTTGGAATAACTAAAGAGTCCAGTCAGGACAGTTAATGTAGAACTGAGAGGAGGTCTGGAAGTCAAAGCACTATAGGCCCTGAAGCTTCTGTAAGCAAAGTGAGCGGTCGCAAGTGTTCGGTTTGCTTGGTTGACTCCTCAAGGAGACCAGCAACTCTGCCGTGCGGATGGCGACGGAGGCCGCCGATCTATGGCGACAAGCGACGCCAAGTGAAGCGAAAGAAGGGCACGAGTACATGCAAATAGAGAGGGCGACCGACGGAAACTCTCGGCAGCAAAGAAGGGACCGGCTGTTTGTTTTTGCATTTCTTTTCTCCTTAATAAAACCCGTTGCACTTTCCTCGTCCGGAAAGTGGCCGGCTTCTCGCTTGTAAAGAGGCGGGTGGCGAGCTTTATGCAACCAGACGAACAATTAGGCAACAGTTGGCACTCGTGCAAGTGGCACTGACCTTTGTAGTTAAAACGTAACTAGGGCATTCTTCGGAAGTTTTATATTTGGAACAAAGTCACGTGAGAGAGACATTGGTGCCTATAGACTTGGCTTCTTATATCGTACTGCAACGTTTTGGATTTGCGGCGATGTTATTTCGTACAATAAAGTCTGTTTGGTTACTGGAAATATGAAATGAATTTTCCTTGGTGGTCTAGCGGTTAGCCTTGTAATCCTGGGGTCTCGGGTTCGATTCCCGGCGGTGCCCGAATTTATAACTTGTGTTGGGCAAAGCCGTGGTCTAGGCAACACGGAGTTTTCCTCCGTGGCATCCCAACAATTACTCCATTCACACACAGAAGAAGGCAATGGCAAACCACTTCTGGATCATCTGCCAAGAACATATATGAACAGGTCCCAGTACGAGAAAAGGATGGAAGGATCCTGTTCATACGGACCTGTCGTCAGACAGAACACTAAAAAAAAAAAA
>NW_019059630.1:1014706-1033407 GCF_000696155.1 Zootermopsis nevadensis
TACAAATTGAAGGTTTGTGGCGACCCTGCGTCGAGCAAGTCTATCGGCGCCATTTTTCCAAAAGCACGTGCTCACTTCGTGTCTCTGTGTCACATTTTGGTAATTCTCGCAATGTTCCTTTTAGATATAATTCTATTGCACACTTAATAGACTACAGTATAGTGTAAACATAACTTTTATATGCACTGGGAAACCAAAAAATATCGTGTGACTCGCTTTATTGCTGTGGTCAGGAACCGAACCCGCAATATCTCCGAGGTATGCGTGTACGTGATTAACACAGATTCTAACGTAGACTACGCTCGCTTCAGAAAGGAAGGACGGACTGACGGCTGTTGTGGAGAAAAGTTTTAGTGAACGAAGAACAGGAAGGTAGGTCTTGCCGCTGGAGGGAATGCTCAGTCGCCTGGTGTGATGGCTTCCAGATGTTTCAAGAGGGACTTGATAGACGAAGACGGGAACTTTTCGGTGATGCGGATCGTGTTCAGTAAGGCAGTGTTTATCTACCGGTGGCCCGCAGACCTCTGCCCGTCCGAAAAATTGTTTATCATTGCGTAATGAGTTTTTTTGATACTGCCGAAACGTCGTTTAGTTTTATTTGCGAACAGCGACTGATTGTTTGCTTTGGTCATCGCAGTCACATGACGTGTCACTTTTGTTGGGTTTGGCGGCGTTACTGGCCGAGGGACGTTTCGACCCGATTTCTGCAAACCCCCACAAATGGGGGGGGGGTGGACTTTTATGTTACAAACTTCAGAATCAAGGAACGCGGATGAGTCTCACATTTTAAATGATTTGTTACTCACCCGTAAATTGTGATCTTGAATGTTCAATGAGGGAATTATTGACGAAATTAATGTTTTAATACGGTAATATTATTAAATCACATATACAGCCTACACGTTAACACGTGCTAGTTAATACAATCGAATTTGTACTATGTTGGTTGGATTTTACATGGTACAATTTTTTTTTACAAAATTTGGTATGAGCGTTATGCTGTTGGAGACGGAAGCAGGAACTTCGGAAGAGAGCGACTCTAGAACTACCGAACTTAAAAAGTGGTAGTAGATTTTTTGTTCAGGTCAGTTTTGTGTGTTGTAAATCACTAACATGGCGACCGCTAGAAAATCTTCACTTAGCCTTCAGTTGATAGTTGTGCCATTTTAATGTGAAATATTGTGAGAAGGTAGACGGTTATCATACTTACAAGTTGTTTGTAAGTCATCGCTTAGGAACATGGCGACGGTGCGAACAAATTTGTGTAGGATTTGAGGTTTTCACGGCGGTGAGTCTGAAGATTGCTTCTTCTGGGTTGTTGCGCCGTGTAGTTTGATAGAAGTTTACAGAAGTTACAGAGGTCCTTGCTGCCTCCATCATCAGGGCGATCAAACAATATAATTAATAAAACTCGACAAGGATGGAAGAATATTTACACCATGTAACAGTTTAATTGACCGATAGATAAACCAGCCGGTGTATATTCATAAGCAGTTTTTGAATCCGTCGGTTTAAGTCCGTTTAAGTGTTGTATCCATAAGAATGTTCGACGGATTATAATCCAAAAGTCTATTTCTTATAGAATGTGAAGGAACCTGGACTCTAAATGTTTTTGTTTTAGATCCCACAAAAGCTGCACCGTAACAAATATTACGTATTTTTTTATTATCTGTTAATACACAAAATGGCCACGGTGTTCTAGCGGTTAGAACGCTGCCTTGTAATCCTGGGGTCTCGGGTTCGATTCCCGGCGGTGCCCGGATTTATAACTTGTGTTGGGCAAGGCCGTGGTCTTGGCAACACGGAGTTTTCCTCCGTGGTATCCCAACAATCATTCACACACAGAAGAAGGCAATGTCAAACCACTTCTGGATCATCTGCCAAGAACGTATATGAACAGGTCCCAGTCCGAGAAAAGGATGGAAGGATCCTGTTCATATGGACCTGTCGTCAGACAGAACACTAAATAAATAAAAATTCAAGTTATACATACTATATAATCTACATCTAAAATAAATTAAATAAATTACATTACTGATTATTTAGTGTTTATCATAAAATAATATATATTTTTTTAAATATCACGTACCCCCTAAGATGTCTTCGCGTACCCCCGGGGATACGAGTACCCCAGGTTAAATATCACTGTTCTAATAGACGTAGAGCGAGCTTCTGACTTGTTCAGTAAAGGTAAGACGTGTATTTCGACTGGAAGATCATAATTTTAGTGAAGATTTAGAATCCCGCTGGAAGTTATTTACTCAGAAAATAAAGGCGGTACTTTAAAAATGCTCTGTTTTAATCTAATGAATTTCTCATGAACTACGGGATTCGTTCTTACGGGGGAATTTCTTACTAGGCCTATTTCAGATCGTGCATAATTTCCCTGTCTTTTATTCTTATTCGTACTTCCATCGTCTTGCAGATCTGAAGCTGTTACTAAAATAAAATCTTAACGTCTCGTCCACCGCTTTCGCATTGCCTTGTCCTTGTTCCTGAAAACCATATCTTAGCAAACGCCCCACTGCGAGACGAAGCCATCCCGAGTCTCTGCTTCATGTAAATTTCATTAGTTTCCGTTGCTACTCCGACCCTGAGTTGATTTCGTTAGTTCGTAACTGTAGCAGGGGCTGTAATTTCCTGAATTGGCTCCGACCTCTCCCTGCGACTACCCAACCCCCACGCACCCAGCGTGACCTCGCTCGCCATTTGGGGGCTTCATGAAAATGACAATATATAGTGTTCCATACTACCAGAGTCACGAAACCGCTCACAACCAGCCTCTTCGTTAGGAACAGACTCATGATTCTTCAGTTCTGCTTTGACGACAAGCACTGGTTTGAAACCCTGAAACCAGAGGCTAAAAACTGAAAATTATAACATTTTAATACAAATACTAGCTTTCAAGGTAACTCCACATAACAAGAGTGGTCACTCAGTTGGAAAAACTTAAACCTCCTTCTGTGGGTATCAGATGGTCACTTATTAAGAAACTACTTAAATTCCGACAGCGCTATCACACCCAATTTATTTAAAATTCGAAGATGGCTGTTTTTGATTCTTGTTCCGTGTAGTCTGCCGAAGCCATGACCCTGATGATGGAGGCAGCAAGAACCCATAAGACAACCAGCTGCCCATTCGCCGCGTGAGAACCTCAAATCTCATTTATTTAAGATTCTTTTTTTAAAATTATCCTCCCATCTATACCTCGGTTTTTGATGTGGTCAGATCCTTTCACCTTTTACGATTAAAATTGTGTATGCATGTTTCATTTCTCTCAAGTAATTCTCTAAATGACTTTTCTCACATACCCCCTAACGCACTTTCACCCCTTCAAATGATGAAGTTGACAAATTAAGTCGGTTAAATTAAAGGATCTTGAAGTTTTGCTTACGGCAATTTTAGAAATATATCAATTGCGTACTTTTTTCTATTACGGAGATTGGAAGGACGCATTTGTACGTCTGTCTATATGTTCCACCTTTGAAACAACTAAAATTATTTATATGACTGTAGTAATTTTAATCGTGGTTCGCGTTTGTCTTGTATAGGCCCAATTTTTATTTTTCATCAAGCTTTGTTGGAAGTTAATTTTTTCTAAAATTCTCATGGTAAATAAATTGTTACATGTATATATATATATATATACTGTATATAGTCAAAAATTTGTTCGCACCGAAACGTCTCGTTGTTTGTTTCATTGTGTGACTGGTTGTTTATTTCTTTGCATCGATGTGGCGTTATTACTTTTATATTCACATTATGTTGGGCAAGGCCGTGGTCTAGGCAACACGGAGTTTTCCTCCGTGGCATCCCAACAATTACTCCATTCACACACAGAAGAAGGCAATGGCAAACCACTTCTGGATCATCTGCCAAGAACGTATATGAACAGGTCGCAGTCCGAGAAAAGGATGGAAGGATCCTGTTCATATGGACCTTTCATCAGACAGAACACTAAATAAATAAATAATAAATTAACAATCGTTGTCTTATTAAAAGAATTATAATGTTTACAGTTGACGAAGTGTCGTTAAATAAATAAATCCCGAGTGAAGCATTTCAGTAGAATTACTAAAATATCAACGTCTAATTCTACAAATAAATTAGTTTTTTTAAAAAAATTTATAGTTTGTTATAATACGATGATTTATATAAAAATTACGGGCTTTAGACATCAGGCGGAAATACCATAAGATATATTCGTTCCCATCATGCATTTCGTGAGTCGTTTTATAACTCGCATCTCATTCAAAGACATTGCAATTATCTAGAGATGTTGGTCCCACAAAGTTTTGGATCCGTCAGACTTGTTCTAATATATCTTCAAGTCTCTCACACACACACACACACATTCAATGCACATTTTCAGAATATCTGCGGGCTTTTAAGAGAAACCTTCCTTGACAACCAAAGTCGTATGTCTATTTGAAACCCTCGTTATCTGTTAAAGGGAACGCAGTCATTACATTCCTGTAGAACCTGTTCAGCTATGCAGAAAGCAAATTAATCCTTCTATTCATTGCATTTCATTTCATTTCTATTTATAGCGTCAGTTCGCTTCTGTACTTTCTTATTAAGATCTTGCATTAAATCATTCTCGTATGGAACTGCCTACCCATCGACAAGCTGTAATGGCAGTGTTAGGACCTGCCACCTCTTCATTTTCTTTTTGGTAGCTCCTAATTCGAGATGTTGTAATCTCCTGTTCGTTTCCACGCGGTCGAGAGATCTTTCTGGGGGAGGGGGAGGGTAAGATGACGCTGTGGAGGGGAGGGGGGAGGAAGACTTGAGACGCTGGATTGGAAACAAAATTGGGAGCTTTATATCTGCATGTTGTGAGTGAGATGGAGACAATGCTAGATGAAGGGTGGTCCAGACACTTCTACTCAACTTTGTGTAGCCCAGAACAGGATGAGACAGCTTATGAGTAAAAATGAAATATTTACGTTTATATGTTAGTAGATTATTTTTAGGTGTTTAATATCGCATTTTCTTTAGCAGCACGGGTTAAAATCGGATTATATATGCACAGAGAAAGAGGCAGACAGAGGAAGAACGAAGAATGAAAGAGAGAAAATAAGAGACTAACAAAGAGATCGAGGAAAATGTAACAAAGCGTCAGTAATTGAGTCACTAAGCAACGAGAAACTTCACAAGTTGCCTACTTTTGTTTAAATACTTAAAGCTTAGTGACTGAGGTGTGCTGGCCACGTGACTAGAAATGAACAGAGGCAGAATGCGTACTGAATTTTGTTGGGGAAACCCCTTAAAAGAAAAAAAAAAAAAAAGATGAGTGGATTCTGGTTCAAGATCGTTTTGAAGTCACTAGTCGCTCAGCTGGACAAGAAATTCTCTGGCGAAAATGGAAATTAAATGTTCATCGCCGTGGTCACAAAACCTGCCAGTAGATCCTATCCTCAGTCAGAAAAAATCATTTTAAAAATTATTTTTTTTTTTTTTTAAAAAATGACCATTTGTGTTACAACTGATGGCAAAGCTGTGATCTTTAAACCTCAAAAAGTTTGAGTCCCTGCAGGGCCTTGTTCAGAGACACTTCTTTTTATCTTTCGTCTCTGGGTGATGGTTAATTTTAACAAAAGCGTACAACCTAATTTTTAAATATTCTTCTTAACCTGAAATCTATGCTGCCGGTGGTCCTTTAACTTCACTCATAAAATTCTGTGTGCATTTATGATGTCTTCCATGCCTAGTCCACCTCATTCTCGTTAATTTGACCGCCGTATTAACATTCGACGCAGCTCACAAATTATGACACTTCTCAGTGTGTAATTCCCTATACCATTCCTTTATTTTTAATTCTTGCCTTAATCATATGTAACAAAAACTGGTTATTATTAAAACAGATTAGAACCAGACGCGTGTCGGCCTATAAGGTCGCCATTACTGATAAATGTGTTTTACGTTAGTCAGAGAAGTGTTTAGTTTTTAATTTGTTTTAAACTATTTTAATATAAACCAGATTATTATAAATATCTTGGTGAATATTTCTCGTTTATGTTCAAACTTTACGGGAAAATACGATGCAAAATCTCTATCAGATTTTGTCCTATTTTTTTTGGTAAGGAGACACGAGGAATAACTCAGTTTTTCAGCGTTATTTTGTAGACTTAGCCTCCGTATTAAAAGTCAGAATGTTAGTTAAACTCGTCTTTAGAACGTAGGAGTACGTGTGCCTGTTTGCGTGACACACTATGAGAGAAGAATTGTGATCGCATCCAAATCTTCTGTCCTCGTTATCACTTCTCCTGTGTTTTAATAGTCGGGATTATGTGTAGTAGTAGAGATTCTAGGATATGCGAAGGGAGAGGGGAAGGCGGGTTGTAATGAAAGTCCTTTTGTCCCCACCAACAGTTCCCAAATCTCATAGCTAGGGCAAAGCCGAGTGAAAACTAGGAATGGGCAGGGGGAAAGTGGAATGGGGAATGCTTGCATCTTAATTTTGTGGATAAAGGCCGGGAAATTGGAGGAGTGGAAGGAGAGAGTTATTAAATCCGGCGTGGAGATGCTGCTAACAAGGTTTGCGCCGTGGACGCACGTAGCCTTTGGTTACGTGAAGATTAGAGTCGGGAGGTGAGATTCTTATTACGGATACTGGGAATGAGGCTTTAACGCTTGCTTCAGTACACGTGAGTCTTCGCCGATTACCACACGTTAAACACGTTCTGATCAGAATGTGTTCAAGAAGTATTAGATTAGGATAAAGTGTACAGAACGCGGTGTCACATGTCGTACGACCAGGGTTCAACACGACATAAATTACGTCATTCTTAATTAAACTTGTCAGCGGTGTCAGGTAACCCACTCGTGGGACGTGGCTCATTTTAAGACACTGTCTCAGTACAACTCCACTCGAGGTACTGTGGTAGACCACAGAAATCGTCAGTTAAATTAGCTGGCACCAGAGTCGAAACCAGGAACTCCCGAATAAAACCAATCCCGACAACCACTCGTCGAAAAAACTTCAGGTCTGGCGAGTTCATAGTCGATAGTTTCAAATAGACCGCGAGTTTTCACAATTTTTCTCTAAATTATATTTCCTACTTATCAGAACAACCACCGTCCACTGACGTTTGTGCTATATATCCCTTTGTTTGTCTTACGACGCCATCTCGACTGAGTAAGTTGCACAGCTTAAACTGTGGGTGATTTTGTTGATGGCCTCAGAGATAAGCGGTCTTAATTTGTTATGAATTGATATTACGGTTTTTGAAGAACTGAATAAAACCACGAAGAACGTGTCTATGGTTCGGAAATCAAAGCCACAACTTCTTGAATATAGAATGAGGACGGCCCCGAGCGGCGATTTGTAGTTAATTCATTTCAGTTTTCGATGAAACATTGTAAGTTTCGAGACTAATGAATCGAATAATTTAATAAACACAATGGATACCGCATAGACATAAATATAATAAAAATATTTCCTTTGACTTCGCTGAAGTTTGCTGATTTATTATACAGGGCAGCGTTACTTTGTGATGTCTCCTTATTAGCTACACATAGGAGAGTCCTTTAGAACCTGACAGACGCTCAGCTATTCCATAATTATTCCACCTTTCATAGAACAGATAGACGTCACCCGCCATGTGTCCCACGCCTGACCCTAAAAATCCTATTCACACCCTTGCCGATCACTTTCTATACGATCTGCCAAGTGGTCTCTTTTATCAGGTTTTCCAATTAAAATTTTGCATATGTTTCTTGTCCCTTCCTGTTTTTATAGTTCATATACCCTCAATCTGTGTTTTTCCACGATGAGAGATAAAGTTTCAGCTCATATAAAATAACGGGTATTATTTTATTTGTATTTTAATTTTCACGTTTTCAGATAGGAGACAGCAAGACAAAAATTTCTCACTTCTTACTGGCATTCGTTAGTGTCCGGAGTCAGTGACACTTTCGAAGGACTTGATCTAAGCTGATATTAAAATATAATATTTATATTCCAAGTAGACACATGTACAATGAATAGTGTCGACAGAGAGGGTTATGTAAGTGGGTTTCCTCCTGTAAGCGAATGGGGATTTTCGCTAACTCTTTCTCGTTCCATGGGTATTTAAAACGAGCAAATCAAGTTGGCCTGTGTAACTCCAATTGGAAAGCTGTTTCCAGATGTCACTGGGAAGCTATGTGCCTCAGACAGATTCCTCACTCCTTGTGCAAGTTAGCTTGTGTCCACCCAGTGAACTGCACAACGCTGTCGTAACATTTCCCCAAAGCATATGTTGGTTACTGCGAGTCCACGTCGCTACTTTTCAAAACAAACTGGTCCCCAGCACACACAGAGTCCCCTGGCATCCAAACCATAGTCAATTTGTCCACGTCTTGAAAATCGAGTCTCAATTCCAGCGATGTCCGGTAACCTGGAGTCTCCAGAGAGAAGAAAGAGACGGAGACAGAGGGCCACCGACCGCTGGAGCCGCGCTGGACTTGCGCGCAACAGACACACCAGTAATTTTATCAAATCAATTTGTTCTCCGTTCGGTGTCATCTTTAATTCATTGTCTGACGAAGCAAGTTGCACATACAACATGCAGGCTTATGCCCTTCGATACCTCCCCGCCCCCTTCGCGTTTTTTCTATTTCTTATTTTAGAGACAACTATTGCCTGACTGGAATTGGTCAACGGCAAACTCCCCCACAGTTCCCCGCAATCCTTAAAACAGGGGTCTCCAGTTGTCTGTAAAATGTATGTATGACATCGATTTCTCTGTGCTTATCCAAGTTCCACAATTTACAAACTTATGGAGCAGAACTCATCTTGAGAAGCTGATAGTAGACTCGGCTACTCTTTCAAGAAACTCTACCGTGTTCACAAGAGCTCGCCGCTGTGCCCTCTCCTGAGTAGATAAATCTGGTCCACATACTCACAACGTAAATTTTAATATATATATATATATATATATATATATATATACCCATCTTTTATTAACTCTTCTAAATGTTTATCTTCCTCCCCCCATGTTCTTACTAAAACTTCGAATTTATATATTTCTCAGTTGTCTTGTATGTATATCAAATCTAAAACTTCTTGACGATGGTGAAGAGTCAATTGAATAAAAAAATTCTTGGATATTATCCATCGTCTAGTAAATATAAAACGTAAAACGACGTTTCGTTTTAGAGACAACTATTGCCTGACTGGAATTGGTCAACGGCAAACTCCCCCACAGTTCCCCGCAATCCTTAAAACAGGGGTCTCCAGTTGTCTGTAAAATGTATGTATGACATCGATTTCTCTGTGCTTATCCAAGTTCCACAATTTACAAACTTATGGAGCAGAACTCATCTTGAGAAGCTGATAGTAGACTCGGCTACTCTTTCAAGAAACTCTACCGTGTTCACAAGAGCTCGCCGCTGTGCCCTCTCCTGAGTAGATAAATCTGGTCCACATACTCACAACGTAAATTTTAATATATATATATATATATATATATATATATATACCCATCTTTTATTAACTCTTCTAAATGTTTATCTTCCTCCCCCCATGTTCTTACTAAAACTTCGAATTTATATATTTCTCAGTTGTCTTGTATGTATATCAAATCTAAAACTTCTTGACGATGGTGAAGAGTCAATTGAATAAAAAAATTCTTGGATATTATCCATCGTCTAGTAAATATAAAACGTAAAACGACGTTTCGGAGATGGGACTCTATCTCCGTCTTCAGGTTCCTACACAGAGTCCCATCTCCGAAACGTCGTTTTACGTTTTATATTTACTAGACGATGGATAATATCCAAGAAATTTTTTATTCAATTGTCTTGTATGTGCTACATGCCTATCCCATCATATTCTCCTTCATATGATTACCAGAATAGTATTTGGTGAAAAATACATTTATGAAGCTCCACTCTCTTAGGACTAAGTATTCTTAATCAGCATTCTGTCCTCAGTCGAAGTCACGAAATTTTTAGTGTATTTTTGTCTGAATGGATGGAGAATATTGGATGTACGTCCGTACATAGAAACTTGTGCCTGGGTTTAACGAGGCTCTGTTATATGCTTGCCAATTTCATATTGCATGGTTTTCTTGAGCAGATGACGCCAATTTTACAGATCAAGATATTACCTGCCTTTAAGTCACACGAGCAGATAAACTGTGTTAACTGCGAGAAGTGACCGATCTGCTAATGAACTCATAACGAAGTAGAATCTGAGGTTTTCAAAGTGGTGAGCAGGTACGATGTAGGCTGTCTGTTCAGTTGTAACTCCGTTTAGTCTAGTTGATGATTATTAATGTTATAGAGATCATTGATGCTTCCACGAAGGACTTCTGAAACGCTGGCAAACTCTTATCAGACTACACAGCACTACAACCCAGAAGATATCTGTCTTCAGATAATGAAGGCCCCCAAGTAATTCAGTATTTAATTAACATTGCTTAACTACAGAGTTTCTAAATAGTTTAGAACGGAAAACTGTTTCAGATAACATGCTTCAACTTCCGTTTTTGTTATCTGAATTAGACCAATTATAAGAACTTAAAATAAAGAAATTCATTACGTCACAGCTCTGATTCTGTAGCCAGGTGAAAGAATGTATCAAGTCTACAGGGCCCGTAAGACAAAGTTAATTATTACCATCATAATTAAGTAATAGTCAATGGACGTCTAAAAGAAGTATCATAATAATTTTAAAAACCGTCACGACAAAGAACTTGAATATAACCTGATGGTTCCAGCAGTATAACCACGTCTTCTCTGAAAATATTTCTTTGAGATTAGAGTCGTTGAGAAGGAGGGATTTTGGTTTTGCGTCATTTGGCCAGAATGCCATTGACCGTACGATGCCTGATGAACCAGCGGCCGTCAGACTGCCTTTAGAAGCCCTGTCTTCCGATAAAGAAGCATCACTGCGCCGACCCCAAGTCGTCTTCATTCAGTTGAATGCTGAGTAAGGGACACGAACTGGCACGTAACACGCTCAGAGGTATCGGCCAGGTTCGCTTACGTGTTTAAATAGAACAGGATCATTCTTCCTCATTCTGTCTCTTTCAATGTATGGATTCTAACAACCGAATGGCATCACTAAATGCATTTCACTAGGCAGTGAAGGAAGGATTGAAATTGGAATCTTACTAATTCAGAGCATTGCATTTATCCTGTGTTTATCTGCTTTTATCTACCTCATTCCTATCGGATATATCACCGTGTTCCCCGGCCGTACCATCTGTATTCGCCACTTCTGCGCCATCATCCTACTAGGCCTTATATTTATTTTATAAAACAATTTCTAGCAAAAGTAGAAAGATAATTTAGAAATAAACAGATTATTACTGCTAATTTGTAGCCTGATTTGTAATAAAAGACATTCTTTTAGCACTGTTAAATCAGCGTGTCTGCCCCTCCCAATATTTTCGAGGTACTAGACGGATTTTTACGAAATTTGGTACTAGAGGGCACTTATTTTATTTTCCAATACACTACACGGTATGCAAGGTTTTAAAAATTATTTTTTCTGCTTTTAACTTGTTTACGTTTAGTAGTACCAACGTGACAGCCGTGCAAAATTCCAGGTCTACCAACACCGCGGTATTAAGTGTATCATCCAGATAACAGATGGTAATCCCGAAAATCATGCAATTATTAAGGAAATTTTCTGTATCTGAAAAGAAGTCGACCATAACATCAAAACTAAATGCACGTGACTGGCTAGTTTCATGTTCTGGCCGCTTTACTTCCGAAAAGAAAGCCTCGTGTACCTTGGATAGAAGGCCGGGTGGGCCTCGGAGTCGGTCCGGACGTCGTAGGAAAGAGATCTGCCCTTCCCCGCCGGGAAATGAACCCTGATCATCCAGCTCGTAACCTGGTAATTATACTCGATGAGTTGCCCTGAGCTGTTCAGATGCAAACATGACGTATTCACGAGCAGAACATTAATTCGCATGTTTCTCGTGAATCCTAACAAGAAAATGTTAAAAAATTGATTCATACTCATCAGGAAAGTTTCCGTCGCCTATCAATTCCGTTCGTGTGATGTCAGACAAGAAAACATCGTCAGACGAATTTTAAACTAAGGGCACGGACCGGAGGTTTGAGACAAAGTCTTCGATACTAGATGGAGGTCTGTCTCTATGGAATTTTAATCTCGGTGAAAAATGTTCATTGCAATAACGTAATTATGCTATTTATAATACGTATGACTGCGTAAGAGCGAGACAACGCATGCGTGCTTGTATTTGCGAATAAGCAAAATTATTTTTTATTGCAGGTTTTGTAGCCCCCAAAACACAAGAACGTCGTATTGGCTCTCGACTTAGTTTCATTTTCACATTCGAGTGAAGAGAGACTCAGTGTTCCAGTTTTACTTTTTATTTAGAGACAATACTGAATTTTTCAAGGGCTGAGATGGGCTGGGTATGTGGCACGTATGTGACAGATGTTAAATGCATACAGGATTTTAGTCAGAAGACCTGAAAATAATTTACTTCTTGAGAGACCTGCATAGAATACAATATTAAAACAATTCTTGCAGTAGTGATGGTCTTGAATAGATTCGTGTGGAAGTGAAAAGCTTTTGTGAGCACGGCAATGAAACATATATTTTCATAAAATCTGGGACATTCATTGACCAGCTTAGATGCTGTTACCTGCAAAAGAGGGAACAATGCTCTGTGGAGTTTATTGGCATCGGCAATTTTCATAAATGTGTTATTTATATTTATTTAGTGTTCTGTCTGACGACAGGTCCATATGAACAGGATCCTTCCATCCTCTTCTCGGACTGGGACCTGTTCATATACGTTCTTGGCAGATGATCCAGAAGTGGTTTGCCATTGCCTTCTTCTGTGTGTGAATGGGATGCCACGGAGGAAAACTCCGTGTTGCCTAGACCACGGCCTTGCCCAACACAAGTTATAAATTCGGGCACCGCCGGGAATCGAACCCGAGACCCCAGGATTACAAGGCCAGCGTGGTATCAAATGTGTTATGCACCCTCTAAATAATGGGAGTTGAACAGGGAATGGTAAAAGTTTTATTTTGGTAAAAGTTTTATTTTAGTAACGAGTAATAAAACTTATCGACAGTGATGCACTCTGTTGGTAGTTCAATTACATTTATATACAATTCAGAATGTCAATAAATACACTACTTTAAAGAAACGCTATAAATATTTATGCTCATAATTCTTGACTTTAGGTAAGGTTTTTTTCAATTTCGAGTTATCCCGTAAAACCAAAGTTATACATTTATGATTATAATTCCTATTACAGCTTTCATGGAATTAGTCCAAATTACTTACTTCTGTTCAGTTTCTAATCTTGTATCATTGTTTATTTAAATAAATAAATTAACCTGAGTTCACTAACCTGAAGCCTCTCAGAGGAGCTTGTCAATTTTGGAAACAAAAGTATTGTCAGGAAGATATTTTTTACGTTATTTGAAAATTTTTGCAAGTATAATGTTAATCGTCAGAGTTGAAATTGATTGCTTGTTGTTTTCGTTATTATATCAGTGATCACATCACCAACAACAGCACAATTGTTTGTTATCGGAAAATCTTAGAGTAAGCCAAAATAAGAATTTCTAAAATACGAAAACTTTAAATAACTTATGACACACAGCACCGTGAACTTTATCCTGTCCCGACTGACAGCCTCTGAAGACATTCAATCCGTCAAGGTGTGCCACAGGTGGGCATTGTAAGCCATTCTGTGGGCCTGTTCAGTAGCTTTCTCCGTAAGCGACAAGGATCTGTTGTGGTCGTCGTGGTGGACAAATTTCTTGAGAGCCAAGACCGAGGACAGCACGAGAGCAACCTTTGCGACCAGCAGTGCCTTGAAGGCCAAGGCTGCCAGACTCTTGAAGGCCAGAGGTCCCACCATTGCAGCCACTGCAGACAGAGCCATCAGCACGAAGCCCATCAACTTCTTCCGACGTCTGACCCGACCTGTAACCAAAACGTCGTTCGGGTCGGAGTGCCTTACAGACATGGCATTTGTTTCAACTGAAGCCGAATCAGACATCTAGCATTTACAGCAGCGACTACATGACAGGCATACTTAGTAATAACAGATTAAAGCCGGGTGGTAAGTATATGTACCAGCTGCATCAACAACCAGTATGGATATCACAAAGGATCACAGATTTTGAGCAATGTAATCATTAAAAAAAAATTCTTTGTCTTATAAAAATAAAAACATGGCGACTGCATGAAGAAAATTACTTCACCACAATTTGACCCTACGAACCCGTATGCTACCACAGGGTTAAAGCACCTTAAAGAAGACTTTAAGACCATGCAATTTGAGAATTTTATTTCTAGTTTATTTAAAGTCGACTTTCCGGTAGCTCAGATTAAACAGCGTCGAATGCGCGAATGGAAAGGATGTGGATGGCAGAGGTCGTGGTCTGATTTAGGGTATTATTACATAATTTGCCTTGAGGAACTGAGAATTACCACGACCTTTCGTGATTTTTATAGGCTGAGATTAAAGTTAACTATGCAAGATAAGTAACTTAATCTTTTATCGATAACTCATCATTTGCAAAGAAAGAATGAATGAGTTACAGTCTTTTTGGTTCAGAGGTCGCCGAATTAGATGGAAAATGATCATGGATTTAGAAGGAGACGGTCCAGAAAAGAAGCGTAAATCGTTACAGCTAGACCAGTGTGAGATGAAGCCGACTTGCTACAATCGATAAGATACAAAATTTTGTCTCATCTGAGGTTCTCACAGCGGTGAGTACGAAGATGACTGCCTTCTGGGTTTTAGAGCTCCTCTGACCTCTGAAACGTCGGTAAACTTATACACTTCTACCAAACTACACGGCGCTGCAGCCAACAAGCCAGCCTCCCTTGAAGTTAGTATTATTGGTGTATGTATTTCCTAACTAATTCCATGAATCAGAGACAAATACTAATTATCAAACAGCTGCTTAAGAAATTATCCTCCTTTTATAATAATAATAATAGGTTAATTAACGTACTCATTACAGCCCGCCACTACTCTCAATTCTGAGTCATATTAAACCAGGTGTTCTCATATAGTATTTTTTTAAGGTTAATTTTAATATTATCCTCCCATCTAGGCCCAGATCTATCAAGTGTTGCCTTTTCTTTAGTTTTCCTTATCCATTTCCCATACTTAAGAATTATAGTCCCAATTGATTTAACAAGTCATTATAGAATTACTTCAATTGACCTTGGGGTATTTCGACTAGTTATAAGAACACATAAAGTTGACTTCATCTCATACGAAGCCAATCATACCTTCTTGGACGGCCTGCTCTGAGACGTCCATGACAAGCGTGTGGTTGGCCAAGAAGTTGGACAGACGATCGTAAATCATTTGGTCAAGTTTCTCGTTCTTGTGGCTCCAACCTCGAGGGAGAGTTGTCTCCAGTTCAGCTTCGCTTATTGCTGGCATCTCAGCAACCTCCTCCGGTTGACGAGCCAGCGACACTCCTGTGAACAACGGGATACTGTCCAGCCTCGCCGCTCGGTCCAGGAACGAGATCGCTTTCGTCTTGAGGCACGTGATTCCATCTTCACTATTCATGCAATCATCCAACACCTTCTGGATAACCCTGTACTCTGTCCTATCGGCAAATAGGGTCCATGATGAAGAAGTCTCTTCCTGGGATCTCGCAGATTTATCGAAATCAGCAGCCGGAAATGAAACAGGACTCCATTTGCCATGTTCCATTCTAGGCAGACTTCTTAAAGCGGCTACAAAATTCGCCGATATTAAAATTGTAACTTGAAGAATAAAAAGGATAGGGCGATTCCTAAACATTTCCGTAGTCATTTCACACATCCAGGTGTGAACAGTCGGGCTGTAGTTGGAAAACTGACGCATCTCGGACTGTCAGGCGTTTTTAAGCAGTCTTCGCCTGTTATTACGTCAATAATATGTGGTGCATGAAACTGGATTTTTCGGGCATTTGGTTGGTGTTGGGGAGAATTTTTTTTTTTTTTACAATATCTGATAAGGACAAATGAAAACGATACACGCTTATGTTATGGTTTCATAACTCGAAGCGCGTGGACCGCGACATTTACAGCAAGAACGCGCGATGAAGCACGTGTCCCACTGGCACACAACACGAACGTCCATTTACAATAAACGCAGAACTGGGGCCCACGCTGAATTCTTTCTGCGGTCAAATTGAGTTTGTCTTCATTATCTTCAGCACAGATTACATCTTTGTAAGTTATCCTCTGACCTATTTTGATTGCAGTCCTGCAGTTCGTCTCTTTGTTAAGTTTTCCAGTGATCACGTTTAATATCGTCCTAGGCCTTAGTCTTCCTTCCTTCCTTCCTTCCTTCCTTCCTTCCTTCCTTCCTTCCTTCCTTCCTTCCTTCCTTCCTTCCTTCCTTCCTTCCTTCCTTCCTTCCTTCCTTCCTACCTTCCTCCATGGCTCTACGGTCCTCTGAGGACCTTGGCCTCCCTAAGCCTCAGTCTTCACGAGGCACATTTCTCCAACTCTCATCTTGTGCCCTGGCCCACAGACAGGCTGGTCTAAACCCAGAGTGAGAATAAGAGCTCTGTACGAGGTGTGATCGGAAAGTTTCTAGACTGTGTCAATAGAGGGCGAACCGGATGTAGTACGAGCTTCTGCCGCTATGGGGTTGGGCCTACATTCATAGTGAATCAGTGTGCCAGCCGGCATCATCAAATTAGCATTTGTTTCTTAGTTACGGGCGTTTTGGTAGTGCATTACACCGACCCTCCTGCGATTTCGGAATGGCGTGTGCATCAAATTTTGCCAAAGACTCGCCAAAACGGCTACGGAAACCTATGAAATGCTAAAGCAAGCATTTGGGGAGTCCGCAATGGGTCGTGCACAAACGTTTGTGTGGCATTCACGTTTTAAAAATGGCCGAACCTCTGGCGATGATGACGAGCGTTCTGGACGACCATCTTCGAGCACAACGCCCGAAAATGTTACGAAGAGTCGGCAGGCCATTCACGAAGATCGACGTCGTACCATCAACGACTTGGTCGACATTGTTGGGATAGGCTATGGGACATGTCAGCTGATTCTAAAGGAAGAACTCCACATGCGAAACCAAGGCTCCTGTCTGAGGACCAGAAGCAGAATCGACTTCTCGTTTGTCAGGAGCTCAAAGATCTTGCAAGAACCGACCCCAACTTCCTTCCTAAGCTCCGTGTGACTTCTTCCTCTTCCCAAAGATGAAAATTCAGCTAAAGGAAAGGAGATTTGAGACGATAGAAGAGATTCAGGCAGAATCGCAGATGGTGCTTGACAGGCTGACAAAGAAAGATTTCCAGGGATGCTTCGAGACTTGGCAGCGGCGCTGGGATCGTTGTGTTCACTCCCAGGGGAACTACTTCGAGGGTGATGGATGAATTTAATACCTGAGATAAGTGTACGGGTTTTTATACGCGCAGTCTAGAAACTTTCCGATCGCACCTTACTTCATGCAGCTCTCTGCATGTGAATACAGCTCCTTCTTCAGGGCTAAAGTGAACACTTTGTTGGCATTTACCAACGAGTGTGAACGGGGACAAAATCCAGAACTACATTCTTATTTCTTTTATTGTAAACAACATTAAGCTCGTCATTATCGAATTTCCATAGGCGCCTTATGCCCAAACACTAGCCCAGAATCTTTGGGAGATCAACACGTGGGCCACGACACCGGTGAGGGCAGTTCGGTTTGGCTGCAGTTGAGCCGGACCGTGTGTTCAGTTTCATTAAACAAGTAGGAAACAAGTGAAAGTGGAACGCGTGCTGTTATACCGGCTTCACACTTAATAGCCGTAAATGCACAACACAAGAAGTCTTTCTTAATTTGATCACTACTCGTTCTGGTAGCGAGTTTTACGGATGCCTGATAAAGATGATAAAGAAGGCATGAAAGAAACTTTCATGCCTTCTTTATCATTCCCTCTTTCTTGATTCTTTCATGCCTTCTTTATCATTCCCTCTTTTCCTGTTCTTTTCTCAAAATTTGCCAGGAGTTTATTTACAAGTTTCCTTACTCTTTCGTGCTATCAGCAAAAATACTGAGTACGAATCACAGAGCCATTTCCGTAAAAAAACAGTTCAGTTAGTAGGATTTGACGTTTACTCGGTGGTGAGTTTGAAGATGGCTGTCTTCTCGTGATATCAGCAAAAATACCGAGTACGAATCACAGAGCCATTTCCGTGAAAAAACTGTTCAGTTAGTAGGATTTGACGTTTACACGGTGGTGAGTTTGAAGATGGCTGTCTTCTTGATTATCTTCCTGATGATGGACGCAGCAAGGACCTCTGAAACGTTGGCAATCTTCTACCAGACTGCACGGCGCAACAACCCAGAAGACATCCATCAATATTTTGCTTCAAAGCGAAATCTTCCTTAATTTGAAAAATCACATGAACGTCACAGGAGTGAGTAGTCCAACCACAGCTCAGTTACACGATCACTACACAGTGCATTCTACTTCCAAGGACACACAAGGAAAATAAAAATCTTTCTTAGATTATTCAACGACGATGTTTCAACTACAGGTTAGCATTAACATTCTTGCTGAGTACATAACGTATTACAGTAAGGTCTGAGATTCTCACGGCTGCGAGTATTAAGATGACTGTCTTTTGGGTCCTTGTTCCGTGTAGTCTGGTAGAAGTTTACCGACGTTTCAGAGGTCCTTGCTGCCTCCATCATCAGAAGTAGTCTGGTAGAAGTTTACCGACGTTTCAGAGGTCCTTGCTGCCT
>NW_019059630.1:1048369-1071270 GCF_000696155.1 Zootermopsis nevadensis
AAAATCCCCACCAAAACATCGTGAAAACTTAAATTGGCTCTGTTATATTGACACGAGTTCAAATAAATGGAACGGAATCTGAAAACCAGGTCCTAGTCTAAAGATGGAGTGAGTCAGTGATTCTAAAAATTCATACAAAATAGACTTGAGTTTTCTGAGATGCCCTGTGTCGTGAGGTGTAATGTCCTCAAATGTTTAACTTCCGAACTGAAAAACTCCGTTTCCATACGGCACTGTGCAACGGCTATCCACAACTCAATTTCGCAGTGTATTTTCATAACTCATTTTCGTTTGAATGTTCATGTATAACTTCGTTTAAAAACAGAGGGGGGGGGGGGTAAAAAAAAATGTTTTACTCCAGAGCAGCACAATTTTAGCCTAAAAGCTTGAAGAAAGAGGCAGTGTGAAAGACCAAGTCTTAGGTGGAAGGAGAATATATCATCTTCAGAACCTAATAATTGCTGTCATCATTAAATCTTTGGTGTTTTATAAAACCAAAATTGTATTATCTTTTGACGTCTGTTTACTTTTACGTTGTAGTCTGATGTAGTCTTGTATGAACTGACCAAAATTTCGACAGTCCCTGCTGCCTCCACCGTCAGGATCATCTTCATACTCGCCACCGTGAGAACTTTAAATCTCACTCTGTATTTCCGCTATCGCGAACCTGAGCCAGCTGAATCCAGTCCAAAACCTTTCTCATGTTTCCATGTGATAATTTTAATGCGAAATATTATATTATTCTCATTCGTCCTATAGATTTCTCTAAAAATATATTCCATACTCATATTCCGCCTAATTTAAGAGCCTCATTTTGAGTAGAATTTAAAGACGTTGCGTGTAAATTTGATTAAAATCGTGTAATTTGATATACAAGTACTGCCGTGGGATTTGCCTGTTATGCGCTAAAATGCCCTCGAACATTTTGAGTGCGCCTGAAACAGTAGGCATAGACTTACTGCTCTCGCGTCTCTGTCGGAGAAGTTGCCGCATCGTTACGGCGAAAGTTTACCTTGCAACCTGTTACATCATTTTACTGTATTAAACTGACCCACGACAGGGTCCCAGAGCGGGCGTTTGCGAACACAGTAACACAGTAATAGACATTTGAGTTTTGTAAAAGGCGACTAGCTAATACACAACCAGCTTTTGTAGAAGAACTCTTATTTATGAAGGTAGTTAACATTAACGCACAACAAATAAGGGGTGTTAATTATACGTCTGTTTGTATTTCTGTGCTCAAAAATACAAGAATAATAATTTATTTCTCAGGTATACGCTAGCAGTCCAAACCAGTTGTCACTATTTCGTCAGTAGAATGAAGACACGGATTCAGTCGCAGAAGTTATATAACATCGCGTAAGGACAATTTAACCACGACCTAAACCCAGACAAGGATTTTAGGCAATATGAAGATAATAACCCTATGTTTCTGCTTAGGAACATAAAGAAATCCACGAAAAACCCAAGCAGGGATGTACAATGACCCGGTCGAGAATCGATCTCAGTACCTTCATCGATACTTCCATTTTCTTTGTTCATACAGTTACGCCTGATAAGAAATCATCATCAGGGCGTGTATCTCTGAAACGTCGGTAAAATTCTGCCATTCTACCAAGCGCTACATCCCAGAAGGCAGTGATCTTCATAATATTCGTCGTTCACCTGAATTTATTTGAATTCTTTTATTATTCCCCTCTCCATATTTTAATAAATTTTATTCAGTTTCTTTCAATAACTAAAATATAATTATTTCCTAAGGAGGACTTTGATTATCGTCCTGATGATGGCTGCAGCAATTACCTCTGAAACATAAGAAAACTTGTTCCAGAGTACACGGCGCAATAACACAGAAGACTCTGGCTGTATGGATCGGCCCCCCGCTGATAATCGAACCCCGGTGCTTCAGCCCGTAACCAGCAGTTGTTTGTCTTCCCTAATGCCACTAGGTGAAGCTCCACTTTGTTATTTTCTCCATTCCATGTTACGTCTTTTAGGCTACTCAACAAGTACGGACTAGGTGGGAACACAAAGACAACGAGACGTTGGAGCGCTTTAGTGCAAAGGTCACGGTGGCTAATTACTCCTGATGAGCTTTAAATCTGAATACGAGTCTGAAGTTTCAAAGCTCAGAAGGAAGGTGAGAGTGTGAGAGATTTCTGTATGGCGCGTGGATTCCACTTTCCTCGTCACATCAGAGACGTTCACATAAGTTCGCACTTGGTATGGCAAGATGGAGGATTTTCGCGTAAATCCCTTCACCGTGACGACCATAGCCACTGGACCATCTGACCCCCCACCCCCACCCCTCCCATCCTCCACTTTCCACGAAGCAATCACAACTTTTTACCTCTTCCAGATGACCGTTCTGTTGATCGCATTAACTTTAAATCCGCCCGGTACGCGACTGTTTCTGTCCCACGGGGACTCGACAGACCCTGAGCGAAGTACCGGTCTCAGAAACAGACACTCTCATACAGAGAAATCTGATGGAGATTTTCGGTTTCGAGAATGTGCTCCTGAACTATTCCCCAAAGCCACATGAAATACAGCCTGAGGGGCTTACAGCCCGTAGATTTGAATTTAGGAATTTAAATTTCTGTGCCTTGCACTAAACTTCAAAGTCTGGTTACACCGGCACATCTAAAGACACCTAAAGAATAAATCTCTTGAGCCTGTGAGTTACGTTCTGCGTCTTAGCGTCACCTGTGACGGTTCTGACTCAATCCGATCCAGTTTAGCTAATAACCAAATTTGCTTGTTTAGGTTAAATGTGGATTGTGAGGGTGATTAAGTCGAGAAGAATGAGATGGGCGGGACATGTAGCGCGCATGGATGGGACAAGAGGTGTGCACCGGGTAATGGTTGGGAAGCCTGAGGGGAAGAGACCCCTGGGGAGACCTAGACGTAGATGGGAGGATAATATCAGGCGGGATCTATCCGAGATAGGAGTTGAAGGAGACTGGATTTTGTTGGCCCAGGACAGGGTCCGGTGGAGGGCTTTGGTTAATTCGGTAATGAACCTTCGGGTTCCGTAAGCCATCTGGTTGGTTGGGTCCACTATTTGGGAAGCCTGAAGGGAAGAGACCGCTGGGGAGACCCAGACGTAGATGGGAGGATAATCTCAGGCGGGATCTATTGGATATAGGAGATGAAGGAGACTGGATTTTGTTGGCCCAGGACAGGGTCCGGTGGAGGGCTTTGGTTAATTCGGTGATGAACCTTCGGGTTCGGTAAGCCATCTAGTTAGTTAGTTAGTTAGTAAGGTTAAATGTGGAAATGTCTCAAGAACAGTAGGTTCCTAACATTAAATTATCACTAAAGGAAATTGTTTTGTATTTTTATTCCGTCTTCCAGTATAATTCGTTTATTTTCTCACATCTATTTCTTGTACTCCGTATGTGTTTTCCGTTTTTAATAATTGTATCCTTCCCAATGTCTTGTATAATTATTATCAAATCCATGAAACAACCTTTCTTGATAAGATTATAATCTCTTAGACTGTAATAATAACATACGAAAGTGGAAGGTGGTTCACGAAAGGCTCCCTTACACCGACGTTCGGTGAGCTTGCGTTGTAGAACAATGTCGGTCAACTACTCTATCCCTCATTTCAAAAACTCTACCAGTGCTTATTACTAAAGCAATTCACTGAAGACACAGAGAGATATGCCCTGGCATAATTGAGTGATATACAGTGATACAAAAATTCACCCTAAAGGCCATAATTGTATTCTTTCTCGAAAATTAGGAACAGCTCTGATGCTTAACTCGAATTGTCCCCCGAAAGCCGGTCAAAGACATGGGAGAGACGAGAATTTCAACACGAAACATTAGCTGAATGGTCTATAGGCAAGAACCATTTAGAAATCCTTTGAAACTTCTTTTAATAATCAGAAATTGTATATTTTATCCGCAAAGTGTATTAATGGATTTTATATTATTATAACAAACAAACAAACTGACGTTTTTATTTTTTACGTAGGTAAGAAATTGATTTTTAAATATTGTTCGATGACCTAAGGACAGAGACATTGATAGGCTGTTACGAACAAGGCGATAAACCCTCAGGTTTCATAATAGAAGTTCTTCTCAATAGAGAATGTAATACATGGAGTTAGTTAATCAGAATGACAACCAGTCAAGAGTAGAGCCAGTTTCCGAAATGCCGTATCTAAAAAATATTCGATAGAGTACGTGCAATGTGAGGTTATGTTTGCAAACATTCGGGCGGTTTCCATACACGCTACCCTTGCCTCGGTTACACGTAATATGAAATCGCGTCTCGTCCCGTCTCTTGTCTATTGGCACGTAATTTGGTACTTTCATATTTAACGTCGATGTTTAACGCTGTTTGCATTCGGCTGAGTAATGTTTCATACTTCAACTGTTTCCTTCCATCTTTCTTCTAATTCAAAACGTAACCACGAATGAATGGTTTTCTCTACTGCGGAAAGGAAGAGGATTGAGGTGACGTTGAGGCCGCTGACTGGTAACAGAAAAAGAAATGAGATTTTTTGTAAGTAAGAACTCCATTAAAGACAGCGCCGCTGTTTGTTGTTGGTCATCCCATACGTTGCCGCTCTGTCGGTATATTTACAGGGAAAACGTCTTTGCTTGCGTCATACGCACAAAGGAATCAATTACTACAAGCCCTCACTCGCCCCCGCTGGCCTCATGGACAGTGGCCTGTCTGTCTGTCTGTCCATACATCTCGCGAAGGTAAACATGGAACACAATGCAGTTTCCTGACGGGCAAGAAACTTCAATATAACCGTGATGAGATTAAAAGGAGAGACTCAAAAAGGAGACTACAAGCGAACGCTCAGTTTTGCTGAAGTTCACAACCTCCCAATAGAAACTTCATAAAATTATCTGACGTTTTCATTATGAACCACTTCTGAATGATTCAAAACTCAGTCCGTGTAGGTGGTCCAGATGAGCTTCGTATTTAGAAGATCCCCGATTCGAGCCACGAAAAGGAATATGGCCATTTCGTATATTACTTCTTTCCCATGTATGATAGAGCCACGGTGGTCTAGCGGTTAGAACGCTGGCCTTGTAATCCTGGGGTCTCGGGTTCGATTCCCGGCGGTGCCCGAATTTATAACTTGTGTTGGGCAAGGCCGTGGTCTAGGCAACACGGAGTTTTCCTCCGGGGGCTTCCCCGGTTTCTCCGTGGCATCCCAACAATTACTACATTCACACACAGAAGAAGGCAATGGAAAACCACTTCTGGATCATCTGCCAAAAACGTATATGAACAGGTCCCAGTCCGAGAAAAGGATGGAAGGATCCTGTTCATATGGACCTGTCGTCAGACAGAACACTAAATAAAAAATATATGATGTGATATAATTAGAATTTAAAATAGGCCACGACCGTTTCCTCTCTCATCTTTCCTATCTTTAAATGACTTCTTCTATTTTACATTGCGATGTTAACAAAATTTCTCTGCCGTTGTCAGTTGTGAAATTTGATACTTTAATCCAGTTCACGCTCTCACACTGTGTATCCCTCACATCTCTTATGCGTGCTACATGCACCGTCCAGCTCATACTACTCGACGTGATCACAGTTATAGTATATGGTGCATTGTACAAGCTATGAAGCTTGTGAAATATTTTTTAAGAATTTTGCAGATGTGCAAGGAATAACTAATAAAGTTATGGAAATAAATAAATAAATTGAATGAATAATTAATAAAAACAGAATTGGGATAATCTGACATGATCCTAGGGGAAGTATCTGTTATCAGACAAGGTGATAACATAAAATAGATCATGAACACGTTACTGTGATTAGAAATTTGAGTGGGCTAGGGTAGAATATTCAGTTTACTGTACAAGAAATGAGGTGTTTGGAAACTGGGAGAGATGCAGAACGGATATAAAAATGAAAGATGTCCTCTGGGTAGAAAGAAAGACGAAATGTAATTACAGTGTTCGAAAATGAGAAATTGAGGTTGAAAATTGTTGATTGTTAATGATGACTAATTCTATAGGATTATGTTGACCGTAAAATATTGGTATTAGACGAACAAAGTGTTCTGTAAAGGGAACTCAGCCTATTATATAATTGATTTGTCATCATTAGGTACCTTTCGGCAAGCCTTTGGTTCCTTCTTTCCTGTTAGATCCAAATATTTTCAACAACGTGACTGTAATCACACCACGTAATACCAACATACAGAATTAGATATTTTTATTTTAATCTTTAAGTTTTTAAATACTTGACGTGAAGATAAAATATTCTAAACTCTATGTCAGCGAGCATTATCAGTCTTCTGTCAGTCTTTAGAAAAAATAACTTAAGACTGAAAAGAATGAGGTGCTAATTCCGCTGTTTGCCAATATCCTAATGCCTGTTTACAACTGACAGGACTCTTCATGTTTCATGACCTCCCTGTCCCCTCCTGCACCCCCTTCCCCATTAGGATTGCTATTGCAATGCATTCCGCGACGGCCATACTAAATTTTAACTGGTTCAATTCTTCTCGCGCTCCAATATTGCGACACGATTAGGAAAGGGGAGAAGATCCTCGTAGCTCTTCTTGTGACAAGGAATAAAAATTAATCTCATGTAGCCGTCTCCCTTTATGGAGCTTGCCATCAGTCGTGTCACGTGTTTGTGTCTGTCAGTGGCGGCTTGTGACGTATTTTGTAACAAGAACTCAGACACACCCATCCAGTTCAAAAGCTGTGCGGAGAGCGAGTCGCAAATATTTAATGCGCTGTGCGCCATATTGTTGTCACAGTCATTTTTTACAAACGCTATACATATTTTAACAGTCAAAACGCGTATTTCAGCAGCAAAATGAACATTTATTTGTGTGTTTAAAACGTAACTGTGGCAATAATATCGAGAGTCTATAAACATCATACCGGGATTTTACAGTACAAAATCTTACTATACTGTTTTTCAATTAAAAACTTTGTGGGAACCATCCTTTCGGTTGTGGTGTTTAAAAGACACACCAAAAATTGTATTTAAATATAAATAATAACATTAAGTATTTAGATTTTATTAAAAAGTATAAAGTATATATTAAATCTTGTCCGTCTAATCACAATAAATTCTTATTAAATATTAAAATATTACAATAGTTAACATTTAAAATATTTAAAATATTAAATGATGTTCTTTATAGAAATATTCGATTTACATTAGACCATCATTTTTTTTCATGTTTCACTACATGTTTCAGGTCCTAATATTTTAATATTTAATAAGAATTTATTGTGATTAGACGGACAAGATTTAATATATACTTATTATATCACAATATGACGCAACTTTACCATCTTATAAAAAGTATAAATTATTTATTACAATGTTGTGCAGTGCGTACTCTGCGAAAACAGTAAAGAACATTCCAGTTTATACAAGACAGCAGATTTTTAAGACAAGATGGCTGTCCCGCGTTGTTTAGAGCAGAAACCATTGCATGATTTTGTTATTTTTCACGACAGGAGAGGAAATCTCAGACTGCAGAACATTGTGGCTCTAATATTTTATTATTATAATATTTTTACCCCATTCCAACAATACAGACTGTCACAAAAGGATAGTTACATAGAAGTTTATTGTTCCTGGGACACCCTGTATATTACAGCGTCGTCCAATGATTAACTTTATTCTTCTTAAAAATACCAATTATAAAACATTTTTCAAAGAAGATCTTTAAGAACGTGGCCAAATGTTCCCACATTGGTACTTGGCAGGGAGCCAGTGGTTAAGAGATATGTATTACAACAGGAAAACAGGTTTTTATGGTGAGAGGTGGATTAAACTACACTGCAGATTGTGTTCATTGAATGTCTTCGGCGTTGAACCTAGGGTTTCTTATGGCAGCAGTCAGTTACAACAACTGCCGAAGTTACCTCATGAATAACTCTCAAAATGATTACTATTGGTCAGTGTGACAGGAAGCAGTTGATATCAATTAACTGTCCTGATGCAATGAGCAAGATTTTAACAGTTTCAGAATTGTCACTACGGAAAGAACACACATCTCCGCGCGGGTCAATATGGCGTGTTATAACCCAGCCTCCTGACAGCGCGAGACTTAAGGATTTACTGACATCCACGGAAGTCCCCACGTGCACGATACGAGATACGATGATTGTAAACGGCGTATAATTATTACAATTTTCTACAGCCATAGTCACTAGAGTTTTTTTATATAGCGGGACCTGTGTTTTCATTACCGAACTACATAATTTATAATTTAAGAAACACGGTAATTATATTCAGTTATTTAGAACTGAGTTAAGACGTGATTTTCAATTTATTATCTGATCACTTCCGGTTTATTTTAAAAGTTATTTGAAATCAATATGCCTGGCGAAATTTGAGATCCAGTACGAAGATGCCTGTCATCTGGGTTGTACCCATCGGTGACTGAGGCAGCAAGGAACTCTGAAACGTCGGTAAACTTGTACCAAACTACATGGCGTAACAACCCAGAAGACAGTAATCTTCTTTCTTATTAACGCCCCTAAACTTTTAATTCCGAGTTATTAGTTCGTAATTTGCATTATTCACAAAAATCATTAAAGCGAATAAAGATATGGGGTGTAAGGTTTTGTCTGAAATCAGTCAGTTGAAGACTCTCGTGAATAGAGTGTTTTAATCTTTGGTTTGCTTAAAAGGCGAGGAAACTTTATCAAGAAAGACTTTGCTCTATGAAGTTTGTTACGTATAAAAACAAATTCTTATCCAACTTTTGTTACAATACCGAATGGAAAGGTACAATTCTGTGATCGCAGCTAGGCTCAGACATCAGAATCACATGTTCTTATAGAAAAAGAATTTGAGGTTGTGAATGGATTGAACTGGCTGATGAATGGTTAGCTTCTGTAATGGCGAATTTAAAGTTTTGGGTTACATAACAGAGAACTGAGCACTCAGGCACATATTATTCGTTAACTTCACTAGACGCGGTAAGCAACCAACAGCGGAAACAAGGGCGGATCGCAGACCACGCACTCTTCAAAGGATTGCGGTATTACTTTAAGGTCATCCTATCATTAACTGACGTCAGAGCCTATTTGTTACCACGTCTAATAAATAGCTTATTTCTCAAACGCACAGAATGTGAAGGTAATTATGAATCACGAATTATGAATTTCCTTTTTGTATAAAGGATCAGATAACTACATTCCTGACAACGGTCTCACTGGGTCGTGACGTGGCTACTCGTGATGCAAATTCTAATAAATTTTATTATTTTCTATATCCATTCTTTATTTTTTTATATATTTTCATTTTATATATGTATCTCTTCTCGTTTTATTATCACATGATATTTGCTTTTTATTATTATGAATTCCCAAGAAGACGAAGTCTTATTGGAACTGAATGGGACACGAAATCTTATGATCTGTACTAATTATATTAATTTCCTGATGAAACATAAAGAGAACACTACTAAGAAAGTTAGTCTAAACGTAAACACTCAAAAAACTACGTATATACTATATTTATGTCCCATCATCAGATATTATAAGGAAGTATCATTACATAAAGGCAGTTAATAAATGCTCTGAAAATGTAGCAAAATCAAAATATTCTAAGCGACGATAAGAAATTAGAATTTTATTCACAAGGAAATTATTACCAAATTAAATTCGAGTAATATTTGCTAACATATAGTTCATAATGTTCTGTCTGCTCTGATGCTGTCAAGGAAAAAGATTAAACTACTCAAAACTACGACTTTCCTTGTCGAGTCTGAAACTTGGTCTCTCGCTCTAAAGGAAAATCCCAGACTGGGATGCCAGGAAACAGGGCGCTGAGGAGAAAATTTACACTTAAGAAAGACTGAAGTGATACGTGGCTCAACAACGTAGCAGAATTGACTCTTCGCCACAAATTATTAGAAGGATTTAATTAAGGGCTGTGAGACGTATAAGGAATGCAGCTCGAATAGAAACACGATAAATGTGTACAAAGTTTTGATAGGTAAATCTTAAGGAAAGCGCTCACTTGGAAAAACTAGACACAGATGGGAAAATAACATGAAAATGTTTGAGATGGTAAAGTTGCGTCATATTGTGATATAATAAATATATATTGTTTAAATCTTGTCCGTCTAATCACAATAAATTCTTATTAAATATTAAAATATTACAATAATTAACATTTAAAATATTTAAAATATTAAATGATGTTCTTCATCGAAATATTCGATTTACATTAGACCATCATTTTTTTTCACGACATGTTTCAGTTCCTAAAAGAACTATCTTCAGGTGTATATAAAGATTCAAATCAATAATAACTTAAATACAATTTCTATATATTATTTTGGCGTGCATTTTATCAGATTTTTATCAGATATCAAAGATAAAGAACATCATTTGATATTTTAAATGTTAATTATTGTAATATTTTAATATTTAATAAGAATTTATTGTGATTAGACGGACAAGATTTAATATATATGAAAATGTTTGTTAAAGAGAAAAAGTGATAACTTGTAGATTGGATTGATCTGACTCAAAACAGGGACAATTAGCGTGCTCTTACAAAGACAGTGGCTGGGAATTTTATAATCATCCAAGAGATAGTTACGTCCTCCAGAAGTATTCTGTTTGTTTCCCTCTATTTCTTTCTCAAGTGTTTGTTTCTGTGGAGAGGCTCGCAGGCGAGATCATTTCAATGCAAAAGCGTCATAAATGCCACAGGCATTCTTTGAAGGAACTGCAGATCAGGGTAAGAGGATTCTTCCGGTGGGACTGATCTGCAGCGATTTTGGTGTGACTGACCGACGGACCGCCACTGCACACTCTCCCCCCTCCCTCCCCCCCTCGTGCTGGCAGGTCATCCTTTTTACCAGTTGAAGAGAAATCTTCAGAGGCAGTGAATTGAATTTCATATGCGCGTCGCGGCGTCGGGGCGAGAGAGTGAGAGGCTGTGTACAGGGCGGTCATTTATTTTCCGCGAGATTTTTCGTGTTTCTGTCCCACCACCCATCTCCTTTACTCTTTTTATTTCTATCTTTCTTATCCACTACTCGCCTCTCCACCCTCGTGTCTCTTCTTTTGGACAACGTCTTGATGGAAACGAATTGTATAGTGAATGTTTTCTGGAGAGATGGAGCAGGCTGTCTCTTGTGGGACTAACCTGATGTAAGTCCTGCTCTGAAAGCAATCGGGGGGTTGTAGGAGGGATGCTGATTCTGAAGGGGCGTGTCGCAAGGTGTCCCGCCTAGTTCCCTCGGGAGAAAACATCCCCCCCCACCCCCCCATACACAACTACCTCTGACTTACAATATTTCTCTTATGTCCTGTTTGTGACTCAAGGACCAAAGTAATCTCCACCTGCAATCTTCTCAGTGCCTTTAGGTCTTCATCCAACAAAGTCGAGTGCAGATGTACGTAGAGTCAGCCAAAGTCCTGTTAACGTTCACTCATAATTTGTACTTTCCTCGGACACTTGTCACATGCATCGAGGAATCGAAGTTCCCTTTGTTCGTATTTTGTCCTTCACATGTGTCTGATGCAGGTCTGTCCGCTTGTCGGAGGAAGACACGCGGAGAACTGAGGTAACCATTCGAAATGCATCGTTTGTCCAATTAATTTCTTCGCGTATGAGTCCAAATCTGCAATAGCCACAAGGCTTATTGCGAAGCATGACTAATTTAGACGTAAGTGTAAGTTTAAACTTCGTTTTAAACCGAATGCCAGAGATGGACAACCCATCCATACACTTTCCCAGTGCTCAGAAAAATTTTCATTCTATATTCCTCTAGTGGGGTGGTTTTAAAGTGTATTTGTTCTATGTTTGACGTCTGTCTGCATGCATAGTGATTTGTAAATTGAATGAACACTGCACCTGTTAGTGAGTCAGAAATACCAACATAACCTAACATATGGTTACTAATCCGTCTTTGCTGAGGCTTTGGAGAGTTGAAATAAAATCAGTGAAGATCACAAAGGGAAGGTCTACAATCGCGTTCTGACGTCCTTACGTGTGAAGTCCGGCAGAATCCAGTATTAAATTCGTAATTGAGGTAGACAAGATTTGGATCAGAGTCGGTAAGTTTTCGTCAGAGATAGTGGTCGTGGCTTATTTGATGCATTCGTCTGGCTAGGAATAGAAAACCGCTAAATACTTTTGTCATGATAGTCCGTAAATCATGCCAATTTTCGAAGTAGGCGCCTGAAGTTGATCGGCGGAGTCTCCTACTATTTTCCTCGGTCATTCCTCTAGTTTCGCTCCCTTCATTCTCCCTTTCTGTCCCTCTGTTTCCTAAGCAGACTGACCTCTCGTGTGCACAGGGTAACTCTTTTTCTAATTGAGGGGACAAGAAATGAGACTGGAAGGTAATCTTATTGAGAGAAAGTGGACCAGGAGGGAAATATCTAGCGTATCAAGGTATAGCTGTCCGGAACACAGAAACGGGATCGATCTCTTATCATCATTATCGCCACTATTTGATCATAATTATTTGACAGATATCATGGCCGCCGTCATCATTGAAACTCGACGCCTTAACTACCGCAGCCACGGCACAGAGTGAAGTGACGGCTGAATATGGGCAGGCTGCATCTTTCGGCCCGAGCTGGCAACCTGACTTATTCCTACTACACGACAGATGAGAAACTTATACAAAATACTAGTCAGAAATACCGTAGGGAATAGACAGCTTGCGAGACCGAGACGTAGATGGAAGGATAACATTAAATAGCTCTCAAAGATAAGATGACCTTAAAGAAAGGACCAAATTGCGATCGGCTATTCTGAAGATGTAATTACCCTTTTGCAGTCAAAAATTTGTCATGATTATCTTTTAAAATCTTTGACCGGTTTGTTGCTGAACGTACGGGATTGAAAAGCAGTGACAGTGGCTTGAAGGGCGGACACGATGAGGTCAGAGGGCGGACAGATCGCTCCACTCCACAAAACAATAAAAGTGAATACTTTTAAGGAATGACATCCAATTCGATGAAAATGATTTATAATTAATTCTGAAACGAATTTAATACTTTCAGTGCATGTTATGTGGCATTTCTTATGAGCCCAGACTGTAATTCATATAATAAACTATAACATAATCAAGGGATATAATGATAAATTCATCATAGTAGCAGGAAAAGTAAAGAAAAAATACCGACATTTCCATGAGATACAGAAATTAACAATCCCTAGACTGATCAAAAAATATTCCCAAACTCTTACGGTACCCCGAAAATTTATTACCGTGTTCAAAACAGCCCCCCACTGGTCCCGAGACAATGTGAAACAATAAACAACTTGCAATTAGGATAAAAACGTAAATCTGTCCCTCTATACGCCATGTAGGCGCTTGGGGGGAGAGAGGGGTATAGCTCGTACTCATTCTTGACCTCGGCACTAGATGGGGTGAGTGGTCAGCGTCACGACCCGGCCGGCTTTACCCCCAGTAAAATTAAATTAAAATTCAAACGAAGACATTTCAGATAGACATAATTAAAAACGAACAATTTTGGAAAAAAATATATTAATTAGCTTATTTATTACCCAAAGCTTAGAAGAATAGGCTGTGGCAGAATGCAAATGTTTGTTCCTCGGTACAACCCGGAAGAAGGACAAATATTTAAAACGAATTCTAGTCGGACAAGATTGCAAGAAGAATAAGAATGTGAAGACCTGTATTGAGCATTTCGTGAAGTGCAAACTCGGAGATAATTGAAAAATACGGCTGTATGGTATAAATAACACGCGTGTCTTAAGCTCTGTGCGGTGGCAGAATATTCTCTCGTCTTGTTCCTCCCCCTACTTCAACGTTCGCCCACCGAAGCCCTTTCTACCACTGCACGGTTGCCCAGAAATAATGACTCGACCCTCAACCAACCACGTCCTGCGCTGGCATGGATGAGAAATTAATAATTCAGTAATTACTTTGCCCTGTGACCGCAAAGTGGATGGTCTAACAAACGGAATGATTCTCATTCCTCACTGTCGCTTGCAATGTTCTCCTACGGGTCTGCTGAACGCACTACAGTGTACTTACGTCACAGATGATCTCCTAATTTACGAAGGTAACTATACGCACCACTTGCTTTAACGTCGAATCAATCGTTATTTTCCCACAGAATAAGCATCTTTACTTGTTCGGAACAAACGCCATTTTTAAAAGTAAAAGGATTTTGGATGAAATTGCAATGGATAATACACGGCTTCATTATTCTTACCGCCAGATATTACTTGGATAATCAGATCAAGATTACGATGTGGGCTTGGAATGTATCATGCATGGGTGAGAAGAAAACTCATAAAAATATTTAGTCCGAAACCTGAGAGATAATTCTTACACTGAAGAAATTCCTCCATCACTGTACCAAACAATTAACTTCTGGTTGAAGATAGAAATTTGAAATGATTGGCGAATGACATCATGTCGTTTGTAGTCGAAGTCTGAAGTTTCCTGACGATGGTACGTTGTAACATGGAAAGCTTTTATAAAGGACTTTATCCATTGTGTAATTTATAAAATTATAAATTACCGACGTTTCAGAGGTCCTTGCTGCCTCCATTATCAGGACGGTAAACTTCTACCAGACTCCACAGCGCAACAACCCACAAGACAGCCATCTTCAGACTCACCGCCGTCAGAACCTCAAATCTTCAGGAAAGAAACCTTAAGAAGCCCAACAGATAGGCTGTCTGTATTCCTACACCATTCTTTTCCTGAAGACGGAAGCAGATTTCGGATTCCGAAACGTTGTAGTTTTAAATTTCTGTAATTTATACGACGGATAAAATTCAAAAGAACAATTTTACATATTATAGAATTTATATTTATGTCTTAAAGTAGTACATTTAATGTTATTAACTCCTTAAAGCAGAGTCCTATTTAAGAGATCAACATTCGTTTAGCTGCTCAATAAATTACCTGCCTTTTATCGAACCCGAAATTTTATTACTAAATTCACAAGTTAGCCGTATCCTATACCAAAATAATTGAGTCCACATCTTCACATAATTGTTGACATCCACTTTAATATTATCCCAATTCAAACAGTAACTTCTGCGTAAATCTGACAATGACTCAGCATAACGACGCAACTTTTTGTACTTGTAATTATTCGCTTTTACATCGAGACACAAAGTAAAGCAGGTCGGAACGTTTCGCTACAATTGCAACAGTCCAGTTCTGGCGACGTCTTCATCTGCAGGGAGAAACAGCCACGGCGTCCAAGGACTGTAGCCAGGTCGGCGGCATGTTGATGGATTGACGCTGACGGACAGAGAGACCTGAGAGTGTGGTCGGTCCAGGGCTGCTGCTTGCCTTACCCGGGTATCAGAACGATGTAATTAGTAAACTGTAATGACCATCCTTCCCTGTCAACTATACCCCCGATCTATATAAATATCCCTATTGTTCATGGTTCGCATTTGAATTAGGCGTTTTAGCGAACTTCGTCCACACTGACCGATTAAATCGCATTGAAATAGCAGTCGATAATATAAACCACTAATATTTGACATTTGTATCGTGTTACAATTGAATTATTAGGATTATAGTAATATATTTCAGCGTTTATACTTGTAGAGAAATATACCACTGAGCAGATTACTCACGTCAGGTTGCAGAAAATTGTTTTGAGCGGCAAACATGTTGTTTCCTTAAAAGTACGATCTCTACACAAGTTACATGCGTACATTTTCATGTCCTGTCACCACGACACGTCGCGTCCTCAGGCTGAGGACAGAGGACACAGGTTGCTCTATAAGAAATGAGGGAAATGAGTTAGCACGGTTTGAGGCTGGTACTTTGGAAATGAGAGAGGAAGACAGACGCCCTTTAAAAAGACTCGACCACGAGGTTCTGTGTACCGTGTAAAAATGTTCTATCATTAATAAAGATTAGATTATTAGGGAATAAAATTTTACTTATGCAGCAGAATTAAAGAATATAGGAAAATATTTCTACAAAGTTAAATTTAAACGTAAGAATGAAACTAGTAAGATATAGGTGGGAATGGGGAAGGGTAAGGTAAGGAAAATTGTCAGCCAGCTGGCCTCCGGGGCCGAGATTTAAACAGGGGACCTGCATGATACGAAGATAGAATGCTGGCCGTCCAAAGGCGTGTTTAATGTTGAATTATGTAAGCTGAAGAGCTTTTTTATGGTCTCATGAGGTGAGAGGTGAACTGGAAATGATTTGGGAGAAAGTGGGCAGAATGATAACCTGCTTAAAGAATGCAGGGAAATGCTTATCGACACGACCAGACCGTGCGTACTCTTAAAATTAATGATACTATTACGTCATGACGAATATGAAGTCCTAGAGTCGAATGAGGCACAACAGGGTGGTTCTTAAAATGAGTAAAACTGTGATGGAATGTGTGAAGAAACGGCTGTGGTTGCTTTAAGTCACTGCAATGACCGTCGTCTTTAGGAAATGTGGAAAATCACAGATAGCACCCTGCCCAAGGCTCGAACTGGAAACCTCCCAAATACGATTCTGATTTGATTTTCTCAGACTACAGTACAAAGAAACACAGAGAGAAAAGGAAATATGGAACAAAGAAGAAAGGAGGAAGAAAGCAACGAGAAAGAAGAGAGAAAAATGTATATTAGAAGAAAGGCAGGAATTAGGAAGGAAACAGACAAGGTTACATTCCGGAGAATTGAGTTCTTCTTTGATTTATTAGCAATGATAAAAACAATGGAAAGTTTCGAAAGGTCGTTTGCAGTTGATAATAAACTAATTGTACTTGTGAGTCACTGACACGACCCGTGCACAACCCTAGGAACAGGAATGTTCATGGAACTGGCAGTGAGTAATAGCGCACATTTTCCAGACCGTCTTCGTGTTCCATGGCTTTCCTATCGTAAAATCCACAACCCCAATTTCCACATACTCTATCCAAACTCAGCCGTCTCTCACATCCATCAGAGCAAAGGCCAACGCAATTACTGAATTATTAATTCCTCATACCGACATCATTAGTGTACACTGGCTATTGGTTGAAACAAAGTAAACTCTGATTGGTTCTGGGAAAGGAATAAGCATGGAGGGACGACTGGACAGAACGATACCAATATTTACACGATCTTGCATCTTCCACCCTCTGCACACATGTATCTGCCCTTCTCTTGTAGTTAAAAGTAACTTTGTTTGGCAGTGCAAAGCCTTTCGCTTCACCAAACTCTCGTCTAACGTTGAACCACTCAAGCAGACATTATAAACAAGACTGGCGAGGTATAATCCGTGTCGGAGTATACAATTTCCACATAATTTTTTTGACATTTCTTTTGTTTCTGGGTGGGCTATAAACTCTTGAAATTGATTTGTCGAAAACATCTTGAACCTTACCTAACCTATCTTATCCCGGTCGAACCTAACCTAAAATAACAAACCCTAATCTACCATAACCTAACCAAACCTAACCTAACCTAACTTAACCTAATCTAACCAAACCTAACCTACCTAACATAACCTAACCTACCTAACATAACGTAACCTAACCTAACCTACCCTAACTTAACGTAACCTAACATAACGTAACCTAACCTAACCTAAGCAAACCAAACCTACCTAACATAACGTAACCTAACCTAACCTAACATAACTTAACGTAACCTAACAACACAAACGAGAATGGTCTCTGCCCAACCGGAGGGCTTCATCCCAAGAGGCATACTCGCCGATGTAATCATGGCACACGTGTAACCATGGTAACGACAAATATGCCTTCGAAGGCAAGCAAGGTAACCATGGTAACAAAGGTAAACAATCGGGGTAAACGTGGTAACTGGTGTAACCAAGGTACCTGCGGTATAGTCCTAGTAACCGATGTAACCCAGTGATTGTCGAGTTTAATATACGGACGGAAGGAAATGACCAACCCTATATGCGTTTTTTAAATAAAATGCATGAAGGGAAAGAATAATAAATCCATGTCTAGGTTTGTGAAGAGAGTAACTGAACCCAAGAGAGAAGTAGTAGCAGAGGAATGGAGAAAACTGCTTAAAGCAGAGTTTCATAATTTGTACTATTTGCGAGGTATCGATAGGGTTGTGAATTGGGTGGATCATGTAGTACGCATGACAAATTCATTAATTTTATTCAGGAAACCTTAAGGGAAGAGGCCAATTCGGAGACCTAGAAGCTCAGGATAGGATCGTGAATACTGAATTGAATCTCCGAGTTATTTAAAAAGTAGAAAATATCTTGGTTCGTTAGAATCAAAGTCGTGGAACGAAGACAGTAACTAAAAAATTGTTGCTGCTATTTCTAAATAGTACCACGAAACGTCAACGCCACGGTGGTCTAGCGGTTGGAACGCTGGCCTTGTAATCCTGGGGTCTCGGGTTCGATTCCCGGCGGTGCCCGAATTTATAACTTGTCTTGGGCAAGGCCGTGGTCTAGGCAACACGGAGTTTTCCTCCGTGGCATCCCAACAATTACTCCATTCACACTCACACAGAAGAAGGCAATGGCAAACCACTTCTGGATCATCTGCCAAGAACGTATATGAACAGGTCCCAGTCCGAGAAAAGGATGGAAGGATCCTGTTCATATGGACCTGTCGTCAGACAGAACACTAAATAAAATAAAACCACGAAACGACGTAAGATATTTATCCGTCCCCGAGTTCTTACTTGAGTGATTATAGAATGTCTCATTTCCCCTTTGTCCACAACAAATCTTAGGTGGACTGACCTGGGTGCAAACCCTGGTCTCCGTGGCGAAAAGACGTGGACCATGACCAACAGCTAAGCCATGGTCAACACGGATTCTTTTTCCGGTTACATCTGATACACACGTTTTTGAATTTGGCTGTACTCTCGTCTACAAGTGATCAGTTGTCATATTGAAGCACACTGAATTTGGTCATTTTCTGTTTCAATATTAGTGACGATTCGTACAGTGGACGGGACATTAGCATCCCTACCGTGGCCACTAAGATACGTAGTAAAAATATGGATACTGACAACCAGCAACCTAAAGACGGCGTTGGAATTAAATTGTGGAAAGATATCCCAGACAATTGGCTACGTCTGACATAACAGGTTTATTTGTATTACGAGACAAAAACTGTTCGATAATAGAGAATGTCGTGGCCCATTAGAAGCCGACTGCAATGGCAGTGAGGCGTGGGTCTTGGCAGCGAGGTCCTGTGTTCAAATATCGGAGAACGGTTATATATCCTCAAGACAGTGTCTTAAAATAGGCTACGACTGTTTACTTCCTTATAATTTTCAATTTATTAATTATCAGTCATCTGTAACTCTAGTCTACACAGTCTAAGCTACTGAGCGTCAGTGGAATTACATCAAAGGACACGCTGATATTTTGATGTAATTTTTTAAACAATTCGATCCAGGTAACCTAATTATTGTTGTGACGTGATGAATATACTTAACAGACAGATGGACTGGACAATGAGGTGTAATAGTTCACGCTAAAACAGAAGAGAACGCTTAATAAATGCAAAAGATTTCAGCTGAACTTTCCGCTGGGTCGTGAGCAGGGGTGAACTACAGGGGTCTAGAAGGGGTAGTCATTTCTTAAAATTTGGTAAATTATTCGAGCCATTTGTTATCGGCTCAGATAATATTAGATTATATCTCACCAGTATTATTATATAGACACTCATGCACACATTCGATACAACTTTTCCGTCCTTACTCCCACATGCCAAAACGAAAAAGTAAGTGTTTCTTAAAAAACGGATGTACACATTTGATGGCCACCATTTTACTCCGGTTATTACTGAACTTGCTGAGAGAGGACTGTTAGGGACTGGCATTGTCTTACACCCAGCAGCGTGTGTATTATGGCGTGGCATAATGGAAATCCCATCAGAAAATGAATTTCCCCAGGGACCTGAGATCGAGTCCATCGCTCCACGCTTGGGTGATGCTGGTCAACGATAATGGATCTTGCCGCCAGAACTTTTAATAGCTGCCCCTTCGTTTATTGGGCGGTAAATCGAGAGCACAGGTCGAATGGGGTGGAGTGGGACGGGACAGACTAACTAGGAAGGGGCGAGAAAAATGGACAGCGTTAAAAAGAGACAAAGAAAATGTTGGCATCCCAGATCCAAGTGTCTCGATTTCAATCAGCTTAAAAGAGTCCAGTAAGTCCGAGAGGTCATCAACTAAGATGGACCTTTTCTTATTTGGAGGAGTCGGGAAATGACCGTATCTAAAGGCTGGTGAATGGAATGGAAGTAGAGGCCGTGATGTTGTGCAGGATGGGTGGGGTGATGGCCGGTGTATGAGAATAAGTGAACTCAAACACTTAAAGAGAATGAAATCAAAAGGGTCTATCTGCTCTCTGCCCTGTGTAGTTCTATGGAAAACGTGACGCGGTCCAGTCACAGAGGGGAAAAAAAAATACATGATTCATTACTGACCATTTGTAGTGAGTACGCATGTCCGTAAGTGATGTCTCGATACAATTCTCCTTGCACGTTGAAAGCCTACAAGCACGGACATGAACAGCCTTCACAGAACGGATCGTGTTCGGTGTTCAACTTCTGCTCCATAATCTGGACGTCCCGGATTCAAATATTGGCCCGGACATTTGCTATCTTGACAGGAATATCGTGGTCTTTATAGACTTCTCGAAGAAAATGCCACGAAATTGCCTTAAATTGGATTATGGCCGCCTCTTTCCGTATCCACCCCAATTCATTATTAATTATGTACTATTTGAGGTTTAGACGACGTTATCTGAAGATGGCTGTCTTCTGGGTTGTTGCACCGTGTAGTCTGATAAGAGTTTATCGACATTCTAGAGGTCCTTGCTGCCTCCATCAGGTAACATTTCCTTTGTGAAAAGATGTTGGTTGGTTGGTTGGACTGTCTGGGATCTGGACCCAGGAGGGGTGGGAAAGCTTTGGATGAAGGTTTCTAAAACTTCGTAAGAAAATCACTTCAGCTGAAGGCCTCCATGATTGGGGAGGCCGACCACTTCTGTTAAGGAGTAGGCTGCCCTCTTTCCCATCTGGCTGACTTGCGCCGACGAGGTAAGTCCGGTGTCAAGGGTCACCCCAAGATACCGCGTTGTTGCGACCCATTATGTCGGCTGTCCGACAAATTGCACTGCTCTGGGCTTTTGCGCGCGTCTCGACTCCGGGATGTGGCTATGAGACTAGTGTCATCGGCGTACTGCGTTAGCTCGAACTGGCGGGATGGTATAGGTATGTCGTTGACATACAGACTGAAGAGCACAGAGGTGACGAGTCCACGCTGAACAACTCCGACCCTCATGGCACGACGTTTGAATGTGGCTGACTGGAAGGAAGTTTAGAACGTTCGGCAGGCAATGTAGGATGAGATGTTTTTCACCAGACAGTACGGAAAGTTGAGGTTTCACAGCTTGTAACAGAGGCCTTTGACCCAAACTGTGCCGAAGGCTTTGGCCACATCCAGGAAAAGGGCGCCGGTTAGCCGCCTCTCGCCAAAGATTCTGCTAACTTATTCAACGAGTGGGCCAGCTGCAGGTTCATGTTATGTCTGTGTCGAAACCCAAACTACTTGTCATGAAGCAGCCCTCTCTCGTTTACCTCCTGTAGTACCCTACTAAACCGCCACGGTGGTCTAGCGGTTAGAACTCTGGCCTTGTAATCCTGGGGTCTCGGGTTCGATTCCCGGCGGTGCCCGAATTTATAACTTGTGTTGGACAAGGCCGTGGTCTAGGCAACACGGAGTTTTCCTCCGTGGCATCCCAACAATTACTCCATTCACACACAGAAGAAGGCAATGGCAAACCACTTCTGGATCATCTGCCAAGAACGTATATGAACAGGTCCCAGTCCGAGAAAAGGATGGAAGGATCCTGTTCATATGGACCTGTCGTCAGACAGAACATTAAATAAGTACCCTACTGAGTAGGACCCTCTCGAAGACATTGCCAACCGTGTCAAGAGTACTGATAGGTCCGTACGCAGAGAGTAGCGTGTGGTTCTTCGCTGGCTTTATCATGGACACCACGTGAGCGTGTTTTCGTGCCGAGGGGAAGTACTGTCTGCGGATGACTACGTTAAACATTTTTGTGAGAAAGGTTATCGCGCACCTTTGTATGTGTTTAAGGACACTGTAAGGTATATCGTTCGGGCCCGGAGCCTTGCCAGCCATGAGTCTCTTGATGGCCTAAAGGACCTCCAAAAGAATGGTTAATTTCGGTTCAATTGCGCTGTCAAACACGTATGTGCGCATAGACTAATTAACTACGTCAGTAACTGCCTGGTCCGACGGGTCGTCCACCTGAAGAAACTAGATCTCAAGGTTGTCGGTCAGGGCTTCCGCTCTCTCGAAGTCCGAGAGAGCAAGTCCTCTCGGCACCTGCAACGAGGTGGCGAAGTACGAACTCGCATCACCCGCTTTGTCAACTTCCATAGCGAACTTGTCCTCGCAGTCCAAGGATTCTAGTGTACTGTTCGTTTCTCTAGACGTTCAGCAAATTGGTCACCGACCTTTGGAGGCGATTGACCTGAGCTTTCAAAGTGGGGTCCCTTGTGACATGCCACTGCCTTCTCAGCCAATTGTTCAGCCGTAATTCGTCCTGAATACTAGCGGTTAGAGGAGGCCACAGGTCAATGCGAGGTTATCGCTCGGGAGCAGATGTCGCTGTAAACTCGCGGATGGCGCTGGTCAGCTGTTCGACGAATTTGTCGATTGCCTCCTGGTGTCTGTTTTCAAGGCAAGCTTAGAATGTAGCCCAGTACATTCGTGTAAATTAGAGGTGGTCAGGTGTGTTTTGAAACCACGATCGGTATGCGATTTCTATCAGAAGAGCACAGTAATCTGAGCTGAGTGCGGAACAGCCCGACCCATAGATCAGATACGAGTTTCTGCAGGCATAAACCCCTAAGAGCTAACTCGTTGTTGAAAACAACCTAGAATACCAGTATCAGTGATTTGCATTGTGATCACCAGCTATAATGGCA
>NW_019059631.1:5858-29480 GCF_000696155.1 Zootermopsis nevadensis
TTGCAGTCGGAGTACGGAAGTTGACCTGCGTGTTTTTTTTTTTAAACTGCGAGGTACTGGTCACACTGCCGATGACCTGTGACCTCCATCGTGGAAAGAAGTAACTTCAGGTCACTCGCACTGCCTGTTACTGGTTGTGACCGTCTTGTCCGAACTTGACCTCTGCCTGGCTGCACGGTTGTCCGACCGGACAGAACGGCCCCAGGCAAGACTGACGAGCATCATCCACCGGGGGGCAGTAGCTGCAAGGTGGGTGTCTTCCACACTGCCTAATCTCTACAGCACAGTGGTCTTAGGTCAAATATCTTACGAACGAAGACAACGAGAAACCCAAAGCCTGTGGAATTATAAGCGGAGAACCTGAAGGAAGGGGCCACTTACACGACCCGGGCGAATATTAGGGATAATATTAAAATTGACCCCTATTCAAAGTCTTCGTTATGTGGAGTGAGTTGTTTACTTAGTTACAGATGTACCTACAAGCACGAAAAATACTCAAATTATTATTATTAAAAATATTTAAATCGCGTGTGTAGATGAAGTAAGCAGTGAAGGGCGGGAACTGGTTAAAACGACAATGGTAACTATATGTACCATCTGTTATTATTGTTACAGTTGTCTTGCGATAAGACTGTATCTCTGTGGAATTTAGCGTGTGGATATTCGGTAAGGTAAATTTAAAATACTATTTACTACACAGCGTCTGTCTGTCCGTCCCAAATTCAGTTTTCGTTTGCAGACTTCAATAACGTAAGGCCTTCTGGGTTGCGATACCGCACAGTACTCCAAAACGTCGGTAAACGATCTACACGTGAAGGAAGACGTACGACATTTTTATTTCTTTCTCTGAAGGCGGGATGCTGTGTCACAGGGCTCTAGGTACGAGGCAACTCTCAAGAAAAAGCTATGACGGCCAGCCCTGAGCCTACTTGCTAACCGTGGACTTGCACAGTTATTTACATGAGATACGAACTCGGTCCAGGGAGTTCTAAAACACGAGCCGTGTCAGTCAATCGGGGTCGACTGGTCTTTTTAATGACAATAGAGAAGCAAGCTGTTATTACGAATACGCCGTCCTGTCAAACCACTTCAGTATTCCGGTGCAAGTTTTTATTTACAAGTAAGAATTAAAGGCGCTTTTAAACTTTCCTTTTTTTATTCAAAAGTGGTTGCTGCGTGTACATTGAACCTAATCTGCACCCGAGCGTTAAAATGGAATAGATCGCCGGCCGCTATCTTCAACTGAATTTCATCTAAATATCATTTAAATAATCAGCCCGTACCGCGAAGAAAACACAACTCTTCATCATTACAGCGATCAACTGGTTAACGCTGTTTAAGGAAAGAACCGCTGTTTATAATGAGACACGCACTGCGTACATAATATTTAAGAATCCAGTCCGTACCGCGAAGTAAACACGACACTTCACCATTACATCGATCAATTGGTTAACGCTGTTTAAGGAAATAAACGCTGTTTATTCTGGAAATAATTCGTAAGAACAAAAGACGAATAAAAATTATGAAGTCCTTTGTCATTTTAAACTAATCTGTCCGTAAATGTATGCATTAAGCACGTACTTAGAATAAGACAGATCAAAATATTGATAAAACTGTCAGCGTTCTGGGATACTGCGTTATGTACCCACGTAAAAGCCGGTTTTTTTCTTCAAATTTCCACCATCATGACGATGGAAGTAGTAAACACCTCTGAAACGTCGGTGAACATCCACGAGACTACAGAGCGAAAATTCCCAGAAGACAGCCACCATCATAATCGTAGCCGTAAGAACCTAAAATCTCACAAAATATAAAGAAAACTCGGTCTATCACGCGCATAAGTCAAAATTGGAATCGAGCAAACGTGAATATGGGATGGGAAAATGTCCGAAACGTCTTGACAACCCTAGAGGGTCTCTCAAGGCTGCGGAGTCAACTGACCGACCCGGAAGTTTCTCTGCAGCACCTGAGGCCGACTGGACTGGTGACGTCACGGGGGACAAGACCATTGGCCAGCTCCGGGCTGCAGAGGTCAAGCCGTGCCACGGATCCCAAATCAGGTGGATTGTCTTCTGAAGAGTAGCGGGCCTGCTGAGTGACGGACGCTCAACACGAAACGACTGGGCGGGCTAAGTTCGTTGCAACAAGTTCAATTACGTTAAAACATTCAGGAAGAAATTTAACGCCTGGGAATGAAAAAGTTCATTTCTAGGTTCTGTTAAGGTGAGGAGACGATAATTTTTCTTTTCCATCGCTAAATGGAGAGAAGACGATGGGGCGTGGAGAAAACTGCATAATGATGAGCTTAAAAATGTATACTCCTCCCCAAGTATTGTCAGGGTGATTAAGTCATGAAGAATTGAGATGGGCGGGGTATATGGCACGCATGGATGGGACACAAGTTATTGGTTGGGAAACCTGAGGGGAAGAGACCTCTGGAGAGACCTAGACGTAGATGGGAGGATAATCTCAGGCGGGATCTATGGGAGATAGGAGTTGAAGGAGACAGGGTCCGGTGGAGGGCTTTGGTTAATTCGGTGATGAACCTTCGGGTTCGGTTAGTTAGTTAGTTAGTCAATTAAATGAAGCTATTTTAACAAAAGTTCTCACTGAGTACGAAGCAATTATTTTAGCACAGCCATCAGCATTAACAGAAATACAAACACATTTCAGTAAAACATTTTTAAGTTCCATTAAAAATGTACACAGTATAAATTGGCACCAGAACAAACAACAGTTCGAAGTAACCAATACGGATTACAATTCATGAGCACAAGTGCCATTTTCATGCTATTCATTTGTTTGGATAACTTGATGTTCCAACGGCCTTGTGGCCAGGATGAAGGACACGGTCAACACGCAGACGACGGACGAACGAAGAATTGCACAGAGAGAAAAGAAACAGCGATGAAGATCAGAGGAGAAGGATTTTTTGTCATTAGGACACACGGGATACGGTGTTCAGGTTTCTACAACAAAAAACTCGATAACATCACGTCAACGGAGAAACAAGAAATTGCTCCTAAATTTTGTTTTAGACCTTCTAAAGCGATTTCAGATGCCATATTTTTGTGCAGTAGTACGTTAATTTTTTATCTTATTTTTCATGTGGAGTTAATTTATCGAACACAAATCCTTCTTTTGTTTCATGTTATCATGGCAACTTACAGTCACAATAGATAACGGACAGACAGAATGACGCCAACACCGTAGATCAGGCCTGCCCAAACATTTTTATTATGCGGGCAACTTCGGCAAACTTTGGTCATACAATTGAACTGCCAATTTTTCTATACAGAGGCGCCAGAAAGGAAGAGAATAAGAGAGATGTCAGAAGTGTAGGTTCGGATAGATTGGGTTAGGTTAGGTTAGGTTAGGTTAGGCTAGGTTAGGTTGGGTTAGGTTAGGTTGGGTTAGGTTAGGTTAGGTTAGGTTAGGCTAGGTTAGGTTGGGTTAGGTTAGGTTGGGTTAGGTTAGGTTAGGTTAGGTTAGGCTAGGTTAGGTTGGGTTAGGTTAGGTTGGGTTAGGTTAGGTTAGGTTAGGTTAGGCTAGGTTAGGTTGGGTTAGGTTAGGTTGGGTTAGGTTAGGTTAGGTTAGGTTAGGCTAGGTTAGGTTGGGTTAGGTTAGGTTGGGTTAGGTTAGGTTAGGTTAGGTTAGGTTGGGTTGGATTAGGTTAGGTTACGTAAGGTTAGGTTAGGTTGTGTTTGATTAGGTTGGGTTAGGTTACGTCAGATTAGGTTAGGTTAGGTTCGGTTGAATTAGGTTAGGTTGGGTTAGGTTCGGTTGAATGAGGTTAGGTTGGGTTAAGTAAGGTTAGTTTACGTCGGGAGCGTCGTCTTCGGTAAAATCTCTTCTTTCGAAGGCGTCCTTAAGCTTGGCGTCGATTTTCTTACATCGTGCCTTAATTTTTATCAAGGGTTCGCTTCTTTTCCTGCCGTCGTTTAATGGTGTATCGACGAAAGCCGTCGCGACGCTGGGCGTCGGTTTTCTATTTGCACGTTCATTGTAATCTGGACACTTATCTACTGTATATTTGGCATCGTTTTAAGGCGTCGCGTTGATAGGCGTCGCGACGCCGGACATCGATTTTCTAAAGTCGCCCCATTGTTATCCGAAAGATTTGGGTCACATTCCAAGGGCCTTTTGATGGTGTCGGGACAATGGACGTCGCGACGCTCGGCGTCGGTTTTCTGATTTCATCTTGAATGCCATTAGAACACATATGCCGTTAACGTGGCGTCATTTAAGGCTTCATGATGGTAGACGTGGCGACGCTAGGCGTCGGTTTCCTGATTTCGTCTTAAGTGGCATCCGAACACACGCTGTTAACGTGGCGTCATTTAAATGCGTGATGATGACAGGCATCGTGACACCGGAAGACGATTTTCTAAAGTAGTCTCTATTATTATCCGAGGGGGTTGAGTCACGTCCCAACGACCTTTTGGTGGCAGCGGGACGATGAGAGTTGCGACGCTCGGCGTCTGCTTTCTGATTTCATCTTGAATGTCATCCGAACACATATGCTGTCAACGTGGCGTCATTTGAAGACGTCGCAATGATAGGCATCGCGAATATCGGCGTCGGTTTTCTATTTGAGTGATCAGTGTACCCTGAACACTTGTCTGCTACAAATATGACGTCACTTGAAAGTGACGCGATGATAGGCGTCGAGACGCTCCCACTGTTAAACGAAGGGTTTGAGTCACGTTTTAGGGACCTTTTGATGGCGTCGGGACGATGGGCGTCACCATGCCGGGCGTAGATTTTCTAAAGTCGACCCCACAGTTATTCGAAGGGTTTTAGTCACATTCCATGTACCTTTGATGGGTGTTGCGACGCTCGGCGTCGATTTCCTGATTTCGTTTTAAGTGTTCTCCGAACACATATGCTGTAAAAGTTGCGTCATATGAACTCGTCGCGATGATTGGTGTCTCGACGCCGGGCGTCGACTTTCTAATGTCGCCTCCACTGTTTTTCGAAGGATTTGACTCACATTCTACGGGTCTTATGATGGCTTCGGTACGTTAGGCGTCGCTACCCTCGGCGTCGGTTTCCTTACTTCGTCATGTGTCATCCGAACACATGCCGTAAATCTGGTGTCATATGAAGGCGTCGTGATGATAAGCGTAGCGTCGGTTTTCTAAGTTCGTGTTTCGTGTCATCGGGATACTTGTGCAGTAAATTTGGCGTCATTAGAGGGCGTAACGTTGTTTGGGGTTGCCACGCCAAGCGTCACAATAAGGAAAGTTGTGGAAATGTGTGATAAGTGTCGGGATTACGGCAAAACTCAATGCAACGGACGCCGAGATTAGTGCCTAGAATTGTCAGGGCGCCGAAGAAAGATATGTGGATACCAGTTTTTTATAAACATCTACCAACCTAACCTAATCCGAGCAAAACTAACGGAACCTAACCAAACCAATCCCTGCCTAAGCTAAGCGAATGATGCCCGCGAGCCACAGATTAGGCCGGCCTGCTGTAACCATCATCATCAATAGCATCAATAACACTGCAGAACTGCTACAAGGCTATAGGAAGCTAAATCTCGTTCGTAGAATGTACGGTTTTAAAAACTTCTTTCTGTTAGGTAAATGGCATTCAGGTTTAGAATGTTTTTATGTTTAGTTATATTTATATTTTTGTTGTTGATTAGATGGGAAAAGCACCTTGACTAATAGTATTATATTTCGAGAGTTGCCTTGTACGAACATTTCGGAGGAACATACTGTCTCTATCGTCAGGACAGATGACAACTAGCTTTCGCTATTTTGTCACATAAAGTGTAGGTATTATTTTCGTTCTTTCTTTACTGTCTCTTCGTAAAATTTTTGAATTTGTAACTTAAAATATTCCTTATATGCATTAATTCAGGATATTGAAAAAATTATGTAATTCATTACACGAATATCAAACGTCGACCTTCGGACTGAGACCTGTTGTATGTTGAGATTTGTTCAAAGTTTTATAAAACACTGTACTTGCCATCTTCAGGGTGAAAATGAAATTGCAGGAAGCGTAATTATTGTCGGTGGCAGGAAAATGTAAAGCGAAACATGACGAAAGGAAAGTAAATTTGGGTCAAAGTGAGGGTCACACGCGGTGGGGCAAAATCAGTGGGGCTAAACGCTGACCCAAACCGAGAGCTAGAAATGATGACGCTAAAAATACGAGCCCACAATATTTCCTGTCCTCATAGCGTCCCCGCCTCCCGGACAGCCATGTCGTAATCACAACACTCTCAGTGAATGATCACTTACGGCACATCAGGGCTGTCCAAGACACGTATACCTGCATTTTATTTGTCAACAAATTCTCCGACTTTTATGGAAACCGAAACTTCGAATACTGAGTTCACAGCACATAAACAAAAGAACATTATTCTGAACCAGTTGTATTCAGTACACATCCTGCTTCTTTAAGATCCTGTTTAATATTATACTACCATCCACGCTTAACGGCCAAAAATGGTCTCTGCCCTTCAGGTTTCCCGACTAAAACTTTGTACGTATTTTTCATCTCCCCTGTACGAACTGCATCCTCCACACGCCTTCATTTTCCTTGGCGAAGACTTCAAATTACGAAGCTCCTCATTATGCCGGTTTCTCCATCATTTAAGAGAAGTTGGTAAAAGGGCGTACGTTAAGAGAAATAGTTGACCAGCTGAGCGACGAGCGGCGTGTGACACCGGCGCAGAAGATAAGAATACGATCGCCAGCCGAGTGAGGACGGCAGATGGATCATCAGAGAGAGACGGACCGTCGGTCCAAAGCAACGGTTTGTTCCTCAGGCCGGAAGTGAGAGAGACAGAATTGGAGCAGAAGCTGAGACGGAAGGACAGGTGTGTCCATTTAAATCACTGGCCTGGGCCTGGGCCTGGAGCAGCTGGGACCAGCGCACAGTGGCGGGCATTTGACGGGGTCTAAACTCGGTCGAGTTAACGATTATCGCGACTCGTCCTCAGTCTCTCCAGGATGGTCCACCGCCACTCCCTGACACGTTCTAGACTGATCTCCAAAATTCGGAAAAGTAAGGTACTTTCCAACAGGCACCAACCGCAACCTTCCAAATCCTTAACTGCCTACTAAATTACTTAAAATCTTCAACATTACAGTTATAGTTTGAAGATAACATTAATAAGGATTTAGTGAGACAGGTGGATGGAACTAGCTTAGATTCGTGTCCAGTAGCGGGCTTCAGGTCCGTGGCCTTGAAAAATTTCGCTGTCACTTCTTCGTTTTAGCAAATAGACCCACCGATTTTGATGGAACGCCAAAAATTCTTTAAATCCAAAGGGAATAATTAGGCTATAGACTGGGTCCCCTCCCCCGCTTTCCCCGTGATCCGCCACTGTCGACCGACCGCCCACTTCAGTCGCAGCATCCGCGAGGCTAAGAAGAACAGATCTCCACCTTGCGTATGTAGTTTTGCGAAATCACCACCAGCTGTCGCCACACTGCGTGCTCTTGCAATTGCGTCACTGCGTGCATTCGACTCGCTCTTTTCGACATATCAGGGCGAGCCTCCTTGTACCTGCAGCCCACATGGACACGCAGGGTAAAAAAGTTTCACCTGCTCCAAATGAAAGTGGCATGTCGAGAAAATGATCTGTTTCCTCACTATGAAGACATCTCGTAAGAAGAACGCACTTTGGGTGCAATGGTTTTAATGCGAAACACAAAAGGCGACCTACAACCCCATCAGTTACTGCGTCATTTACACAAATTTTAAAACAAACTCACGACGAGGTGTCCGCGGCTTAATTCGTGGTGCCGTGTCCCGGAATTTGTCTCTCAAAGGACTGAGACAAACCACGGAAAACCTCAGTTCAGTCCGAAAGTAATCACGGGATTTGATTAAAGTCTCAGATCCTGCGTTTTCGAATAGAACGTTGACGAGGAAACTTGATTTTGGTTCGTACCGGCTGGCGGTCAGTTAAGAACTTCCGAATTAAACTTCGTCCAATTTCTCCAACATGTCCCATCGTATGAAAATAACATCGCATAAAACATGTCTATCATTAGATTAGCTTTTAGACATATTCAAAGACGTCTTAAGACAAGTAACACAATCTAGTGTGGGCTTATGGCTATAACAATTAGTTACGACTTTAATTTTGAAACTTTGATAAACTCCAACTAGTACAATACAAGTCAGTATCATTTGGCTGTATAATTCGACGAAAATATAGAGCATAAATTCTATTATTTATTAGCATAAACTGTTAAAAATTCTATATTAACAACTGTGGCTAAAAACATGCTTAAAGATAATATGATTATAACCTCCCCAAATATCGAGCTAGGTAGATCACAAGAAGGTTACTATGGTAACGACACACTGTCTTGTCTGGAGCTATGAGTCAGTCTGGCCCAGTAATTAACTACATAAAGAGAAGTACTTGTTGACAAGCTGATAACAATATAATAACAAAAAAATTCCCCGCCTTTTATGGAACCTGAATGTTCATTACCGTATTCACAAGATCTCGCCTAGTAACATGAATTATATGACACAATAATCATCCTATATCGGAACTAATACGCTGATAAATAATTTTAAACAACTGAAATTATAAGAAATAATTTAAATGTAATTCATATATTGGCGTATGTATTACAGAGGATGGTAAGCAACATTTAGAATTTAGATTTGTGGCGGAGACACAAGATGACTCTCTGATTTCAGCAGTTTCTTAAATTACATCGAATTAATGGATAATTTGAATTAACTAAAACAACCATCTAAGAAGCAATTTCATACACTTCTTTGTCTCCGAAAACTGAAGGACGGTTTCAGAATATTGTGCGTGCAAATAATTTAAAAGCGTTACACACTGTAGAAAGTCCGTCTTATGACAGTAAGTCAACTTCATTCTCATGAAATTACCTCTTCTGTATATTAAAACTTCTTTCTAAGTAAAACCACTTGAGTCCAGTTCCTAAACTCACACCTCACTTCTTTAAAATCGATTTTAATATTATTATACAGTTATGGCTATGTTGCCAGAGTGGGCCCCCTTCTTTCAGGTTCCCCACATAAATTCTGCATGCATTTCACATTTCATCCATGTACCATGCTTCTTGTTTGGGGTCATTACAATAAAACACGAAGCTGGTTTACAAATTACGAAGCTCCTCTCTAATTACCTATATTTTCCTGTTTCCTGTCACGAAAGTCCATACTACATTGATCACCCAAACAAAATAACAAGTAAGCCATTAATGAATAATCTCTTTCCAAAAACACAAAATTGTCTTTCCTACTTTTATAATTACGTCGCGTAGCATTCTGAAACCTGAGACCTCGCAGTGCCACGAATTTATTTTTCATGCTGTGTTCATCTTCAGCCACTTAATTAAGTCCCTTCCACGATTCATGTGTCAACGCTTCAAATAAGCGTTTTGGCTGACTTGGCCCTTCACGGGCTGATATATTTCTTCGTAATGTTATTGGTGGTTTAAGAAGTGAGTCACCGTTCTGCTTTATTACATTGCTTGGAATTCTGGGTCAAAAAATGTTGATGGAAATCTTGGCCACGAGAATACATCGACAATGAATAATGTTATTTCTTCTATTCATTTCAGCTGCCAAAACACTGGAACTGTGAAGTTGGCACGCTTGTTATATAAATCTGTGAGGAAAAGAACCAAGGTTCTCATGCACCCACGAATATCGGGCGATGGTTTGGTGGAATAATCGTGTTCACACCAAACGGTGTTCTGAAATCAGATCAGTAACTCGGCTCACTTTTTGCTCGTGAAATTCTTGAAAACGTATTCTCTGTAATAACAACGCTTTCTCAAGAACAAGTTTTTTTCTGCAAGTTGCAATTTTATAACATTCTCAAAGCAGTAAACAACATTCTAAGAATCTTTCAAAATACATATACGAATCTTAAAACTAAAATAACACATCATCTACATGGCTAAACGTATATAGACAATTGCAATTAAGTATTTAACCATGTATTTATCTAATGTTATAATAATCATAGGAACAGCTGTCTAACACCTCGCATGTCAGTAGCCTTAGACGAATTCAGATTTTTAAGTCGAATGACATTCGATATGTCTTGTCTGATTTACTATTTCATGTTTAAGAGTTAAAAAATTTAACAGAACTTCACACAAAACAAGATAACTGAAGATAATATCGGGACTTTGTATTAAAAAAATCTTTCCATCGGCCGCTTTGAGCTTTCTAAAAACCGCGCAGTTTATATTTTATTTATAGGCATTTCCCATGGGAAGAAATGAAATTTGATTTTCACAAAAATTCCACACTTTGATCTTCGACGGTTCATGTGGGCCTATTCAGATTTATTTAAAACTGACAGTCTCAATTCGTGTCGAATTGCCGTAAATCTTTTATGGTCCTATTCCACATATAAAATTATATCCGCAGATAATAGAATATTTTATAAATATTCTGATACCGTTCTGCCGTAAATTTGAATAATGAATGGAAGTCAATACTTTCACCTACTTAGACCAATCGAAATATCATTGTATTAGGAAAACGCTTAAATATACGAGCTTAATTACGAATTTTGTTCAGATTAATATAATTACGTGTTTTAAAATTTATTACATCAAATTAAATGCCTAGCGGTAACTATACATATCAAACATTTTCCAAAGTGTATTGACTGATTTCATATAGTTCACAGTATAAACAGCGATTATTTCCTTAAGCAGCGTTAACCAGTCGATCTTCGTAATGGTGAAGAGTTGTGTTTTCTTCGCGGTACGTACTGGATTCTTAAATATTATGTACGCAGTGCGTGTCTCATTATAAACAGCGATTATTTCCTTAAACAGCGTTAACCAGTTGATCTTTGTAATGGTGAAGAGTTGTGTTTTCTTCGCGGTACGGACTGGATTCTTAAATACTATTAGACGAGCTTCGACTTCTAAAGGATAAACACTTCTCTCGGACTGACCATACGTCTATAAATGTAAATGTTTAATGTACTTTCAATTCCGTGGTTTTATATCACCTCTACTAACCACCGACTTCAGAAGACGTCATCAATGATTAACGCATTTCGTTACAAACCGCACTGGTGACACGTGCTGGAGTAGTTTTGTTGGAAATGAAGCTAAAAATACAGTTACCTCGTATTCCGCTACTACTACTGTTTCTATAAATAAATACGCCGAAATAACTTTTTTATATTTTTGAGGTAATTCTCATTTGCTCAAAAGGCGATATACCACTTCATTGACAACTGACAACCAATCTCCGTGCCTGTTTTCATCGAATTAATCGTATTAGCATGTATAATTTCTTAAACTGGCTAACGAATCGTAAAGAGATGTATTATGTAACGCGTAATTATTGCTGAGATGTGTCACAACTAAGGTAATCTACATAGGTGTACTTAGCACATAAAATTACACAACTGAATTTTAATACTGTAACTTATGCAGATCTATAAAAATACTATTTGTACAACATTAGGTAAACAACGCTGGAGTTATTAACAAAAGTAGATTAATTTACATGTAATCTTGATTATTATATTTTAAATTACGAAGTGAATTTCTGAGATATACAGATATATTGTTCCCCGCAAACTGTCAGCCCTGCTGAAGATACGCACGATACTCATATAACATAACGAACTGATATTAACACATGTCAGTCTTGTTATTGAAACAACTTATGGAACTCGTGGCTTGACTGGGACACCAACCGCTTGTGGCGTTAGAACCCACTGAAGCGAATTCTTACATAAACGTAGGCAGAAGTGAAATGTCCTAGAACAGTCGTGGCACGAACACGTGCAGAAACATCAAGGAAAGAAATAAATCCCTCTTGTAAAGCTTACTGTCGCTCAGCTGGTCACGAAATTTCTATCCCTTTATGGCACTCGAAGGTTCATTACCGCGTTCACAAAAGCCCACCAATGGTCCCTATCCTCAGCCAGTTTAATCCACTCCACATCCTCACACCCTGTTTCCTTAAGACACGTGTTAATATCGTACTTAAATTTCCGCCTAGATTTCCAAATAAGATTGTTTTCATTTTAGATTTTACACCTGAAATGTCGAATTGAAATCTTATCACCATCTTGTGATTGTTCAGGAACGCCAACCTAAAAAAGTAAATATTAACATTACTGTCGCAAATAATTTGTGACAGTACTTACAGCGCATGCCCAAGACGAGCTATGAGGAATGGCTTGCGCACTTACACACAGTTTAAACATCACCACGATTACCTTTCACCCTGCCCCAGCTTCATTGCAAAAAAGAGTACGAACACAACTTTTCCTTCTTCGGAGTAAGTGGGTCTCGTCAGCCCATACTTCTAATTCCATTTCTAATCTCTGAATAATTATTATTCCCTTCACGTTGTACAATCAAAAACAAAGATCAGAGCAAAATAATTGCATCAACAAAAACGCTTTGTCGCTTCCAGACACTTGTAAATAATTAACGTACCTTGTCTGCAGTATCTTCCCACTCTTTAATAATTAATGTCTGCTAGAATCACGCACTTTCTCAGTGTCTTTGCTGTGACTTAAGTCAATGGCCATTAAGCTGTTTGTGAAGTGACAGGTTCACTTTAACACACATATCAAGTCACTTCAACGCTCTGTTGCCTCAGAATATAAACCACACATGACAGCGATGAAATAACTTCTCAGCGTTCTTATGTAGGAAGGAAATAGCGAACGTAAATGACTGATTTACTAAGGAAAATTCTAACATCTTCCACGCATGAATAGCCATCATGAAAGTAATTATTTTAAAAAGAAATTAGTTTCCAATCAATCATCTATGCAAATTATAACTTAGAGAAACACCACGGCTAAACAGAACGCAAAGAGGATATTCACTTCAGTGAATTTGTTGTTCTCCCCTCCTCTGTGGTTTCAAATCAATTAAAATCGAAATAAAATGGGTCTCACAATCATCGCGAAGGTAAAAACACAGCAAGATATTGCATTTCTGAAACTTGACTAACAAGCAAATTCATTTTACATAAATTGGGCTATTTGTTTCAGGTCTGATTACTAGAACTCTGCTATCACAACATTCGCAGAGAAAGAAAGCAAATTCATCTTACATAAATTGGGCTATTTGTTTTAGGTATGATTACTAGAACTCTGCTATCACAACAGAACTTATTACTCAGTAGGTCAGCTTTTAAATTAAGAAGATCCGGTAAGAGAAATACTGTCGGTAACACTCACAAAAAAGTTATATAAGTAGGCTTAAACTGGCCACTTAAAAACACAAAACACGCAACTTGCGGAAAACGAACCGAAGACACGAGCAAGGTAAAAAGCACACGGCACTTGAAGCAAATTGTCAATGACTGGACCCTTCGTACGTCAGTAGCAAGGAAGCAGCCTGTACGCCCCCCTCACAACAGACTCCCCCATTTCCTCAGGGTAATAGCTCACTGATTCACTCCACGGCTACCACTGGCCTTCCTCTGGCACGCGGGTGCCGACGTCCACGTTGGTTCTCGCCCGGTCAACATTTACGCATTCCGAGCTGGTAAAATACGGCACAATCCAAAATGAACCAGATTAGGCCTAGCAAAATAAGTTGATAATCGGAGACAGCGGTAAATATTACGAATTAAAGGAAGAAATATACTTTTAACATTACCTTTAAACCTTAGCGGTAAAAATATATACCACCTGCCATAACATTAATTAAATCTACATTTAGTCACACAGACTGTACTTATGTGTTTCGTATGATTCTCATTGCCAACAGCGATAATTTCATTAAACAGCGTTAACCAGCTGATATTTGTAATGGTGACCAGTCGTGTTTTCTTCGCGGTACGGACTGAATTCTTAAATAATATTGAGACGAATTTCGGCCACTAAAATTGGTTATGACGAATAAAGTATAACAGAATAATACCATAAGATAACAGCTAAAAATAACGAAGGATGAACCATTAAAACTTAATTAAAATAAAATAACTCGACGTAACTTATGAACATATCAGTGTGCGACTCTTATGAATTTCTTACCATGGTAAGCAAGATGGTTATCTCACAGGTGCTAACAGTAAGCGATGCTGAAGTCAGTGAACAAGCGATCCATCGAGATGGGCCCTGTTTTCTAAACTGAAACGAGATCCTGGCTGACCTAAACACACGGAAAATTATCCTTGCTCAGTACTTCAGAGCGTTCATCACGACGTGGTCACTGATGATGCTGTAACGTGGTCCATCACTAAGCATCTTGTATCACACACGAAGCCACATTTGTTTCGTCACAACCATCACAAGATAAATAACCCACTTAGTATTTTCCTACACTTGCGTTCCTATCCCCATGGCGAACGTGATGATTGGACTATTACTGCATGTCTCCGTTGTTAAAATATCACCGCACACCGTAAGCCAGCATCATCACTACTCAGCACCAGAACACACACTGAACTAAGCCTAGAAAACTTGCTTGTATTCCGCCAGGTAGGAGGCAGGTAGGGCCTTCAGCTAGTACAGTAGTTGTCAGGCAACTCTTTTCGTCTGTCTCACTCTTCACATGCTCTTAAATATCTTTTATCTTTCTTTAACATGTGATCCTCTTCGTTTAGTCTCCTCTCCCTCTTTTAATCAAGAATCGTCTTGTTCAGGCCGACCGGAGTATGTCAAATGCAGTAGGAGAACACCTGGCCACGTTCGCTTTGCTCATTGTCATGTTGAGGTTATGTTCGATGCGACTGGGGACAACTATTATTCAAAAAAACACACACACACAAAATGTTTATCCAGGGCCGGGTTTTCTTTGTCACTGACAGTAGCTACTGGAGGGTGAATTTTTGCGAGATTTGCAGAAGGGGGGAGAAGAATAAGAATAAGAAATGGCCAGTAACTTGTTAGGGGGTCGATTTAAATCAACAGATCTTTGCTCATCTCATCCATTTTCCCCCCTCTTTACTCTGAATACCTTTACCCCACTTAAACTACGATTCAGAACGAATGTCACACTCAAAGTCGACGCCATGATATTCAAAATTATAAAAGAAAAAGTCTCGGACTGTATAAATCCAAATAAGAATCTCACCAAACTTTTTAAGTTCTAATGGCTACAATTTCTGCTTCGCAATTGGAAGGTTCTGAATTCGATTTTCAGCTCGATGGCCGGTTGGTCTGCCTTGTTTATAGTGGGTTTCCTCAGTGTCTCCAGACAAGTTCCATACCAGGTATGACCCTTTCCTTCCACACCCCTGTCAATTCATCACTAAAAATCATCCTCCAATTCAACACGATAATAGTTGAGAAACAGTCGTTAAATAAACTAAGAGACGTCTCAAAACAGAGAATGTTTTGTTACCGTTATGAAAACTACGTTAGGATCACGGAACAAATCACGTTTTGTTTTAAACCGGCATTAAGTCTGCACGCATGTGTCTCGATGCACGTTACATACTTAAGCAGAGCCATCTGAAGTGATGTGCACATTAACAGCAGGGCTGCAAGCTACTTAAAGTTGTGGCCGCTTTTACTGCACGGAAGAGAACGGCGATTCAAACTGGAAACTTTAACGACCAGGCTACCAGATCCGTCAGCAAAATGCACCCTTCTCGTTGTTAATAAATTGCGCGGTTTTTGTTGGTTTCGGAAACAAATTAACAGAAACAGAATTCAAACTAACGCCACTGATACAAAAACCTGCCACTAGACTTTACTGTGAGCCAATCATATTCACGTATCATCGTCACAACTTCAATAAGATCCAGTTTAATGTTATCTCCCACCTTCTTCGCGGTCTTCCTAACAGACGTTTTCCAACAGAAATTTACCCATAAAAATCTACATGTATTTCTTGTAATTCCATCCTATCCACACGCCCAACCCATCACAGGCTCCTAAATGACACTGTTCTAACAATACTGAGTGGTATGCTTGCCTAGCTTAAATCAGAATAAAAATTGTTCACGTCGTTCAGACTTCCTAAGTTCAAGTACTTTCAAAGGACTTTGTTTTTAAACACTTATAATCTATGTCCTCTCAGAATAAGAGACCATGTTTCAGAACTATACAAACAAGCAGGCAAAAGATTTTTTTTTGTATTCTTTGTAACATGACTGAAGATGGCTTTTTAACTGAGCGACTCAGACCGACGAGGGTTTCCACTTTGTGGCACGCGACCACATAAAGCCCGCGATGCGGCACAGAACTGACCACTTTAACAGCACTTTGCCAATGTCTGTCACCAAACAGAAATCTTTTCGTGCCATAGCTATCAAGAGCAACTTACTGACAAAACAGGCGTAAACAGCTTCCTGTCGATGCCCGGGATACTAAGTTACCAGGCTTCGATTCCCAGTACAAACAGACCACCAAAACCAAACCAGACCTGATCCCACCCACTCAATAATTACCGTAGGGCTGAAACACAAGTTAAGAGTGGTTTCCCTCCACTCCTGTATTCCCCGAAAGCATGGTGCTTAGACACAGGGGCAATTTTTCTCTCAATCCTCCCTCAGCCGCGTTCGCCTACGCCACAAGACACACACACATGCATACATACCCCAACTGCTACGATAATCCCGCGCATCAGCTGATCACCACTGCACACGAATGTACATGGCTTGACATTTCACAACCAACAAGAGTCTTGTTCAGAAGACAACTGCTAGATTTTCATCCATGTCGTCCTATACTCTTTCCTTCTCTCCCCCTCTGAGGCCACCACCCCCTCACACTTCCCCTTCGCCACAGCCACGTCTTCCTACAACTATTGCTTCATTTCCCCCCTGTCCCTTCACCCCCGTTCTACCCTACTTGGGTAATACGTAATGAACAATGATACACAAATCCATCGTCCGAAGAGAGAGCTGGGCGCAAACTTCATTGTCGTTGAGGGATGGTCTTCAGGAGGGAGTGAGACCCTGGAAGGACGGATCCATTAGGTCCGCGTAGTTCTAAAGCCCGGAGGACGAAGGCCGCTGCTAACCGCATCAATAATTAGATACTGTTGCTCATTACCCTATTGATTGCAGCATTGTCTACGGAGCAGGTGGCGACGTGAGGGGGAGGGGGGGAGGACGTCGTCGTGCGTCGAGACCAGAACGACAAAAGGCGAGTAGGCCCACTACCAGGAGCTCAGTCGACGGAAGAAACCGCACTTCACTTGACGTAACTTAATTTGTTTCTGATAAAAGCGTCCACTCACGAGAACAGTGTTTTTGCTACAACGCCTGCTGGGTTTTCTCAGAATTGCCCGACTCCTGCAAATTAACATGTTTAACTAATCTTATGGAGCACTGTTCCTTTATTTCCAAATTAATACTCCTTCAGGCAATCAAGAAATTTACCGCGTTTTATAGAACCCAATGAACAAAAGCCTGTCACCGCACCCCAACAGAAACCAGAAGAATCCAGCCCAAAATCGCCAACCCTATTCTCTAAGATCCATTTTAATATTATCCCCCATTTACGCCTAGGTCTTCGGAGAGGTAATTTACATTCACGCAACCCAACCAAAATGTTGTATGCATTTCTTATCTCCCCCATGCGTTCCATAATCCCGGTCAATCTCATTATCCTTGATTTGAATATCATAATTGAATTTGATGAAGGTCTGTTAATAACAGAGACGCCACTTATACATTTTCTATAGAAGCAAACTTTGTTTAAGTAGATTGAATTGTGAATATAATAATTAATTAATTTTCGGATACCAGTCGATGGCTGGGCGGACCAGTTTTGGGGTTGGGACCCTTGTCTTGTAGCTCCGAGGAGGTAAGGAATTACTTTTTGGAAGACAACAAAACTACAGATTAAATATAAGGAGTGAGATTAAGCGGATGCCAGACTGAAGATTTCTAAGAAATATTTTCAAGTACAGACGTCGAGGAAAGCGGGATTTGGGAAAAACGTGAATGAGATTCAGTTGGCTGTCACCTGGGATATTGAGTCATGAAAATAGTTCGCGGAAGTTTTTAACAGACAATTTAATCGCGTTTAATCCGAAAACCATGCATCACGAAAATAATAATTCATACACTTTGAGAGTCGCGTAATTTACGAGATATTCAGGACGATAACGCAGGAGCAGTTCCACGAATATGGCCAATTGAACGCAACAAGTGGTAGTCACACAGCGAGCTATTTTACCGATCCAGCTGCCGTTGGGAACAATGCGCTGGTGCGATGTTGGGACGCGTCCAGACGTCAAACACAACGGCGTCAACTGTTACAACGCGGAGGACGGAGAGATGATGATGATGATGATGACAGGACAGAGTGGGAGAGGAAGATGAAGGAGTCAATCACGGGACAAACGGGGCTAATGACTCACTTGTCAACGTCGACAAAAGACTCAGGCCAAGCCGACAAAAAGAAAACAATTGACTGTCTATTACAACAAAGGCGTCATTTGTAAATAGTTGCCCCGGCAACGCGACAACGCAGAACGAAAGACTCCGGAAAGCAATCTGTCAGAAAGCTATTTCTGCTGACAGGGGCAATTGTAACAGTCCCTAGAATGAGGCCCTACATGCTACGCTTGGGTCAGCTCTTAAGGGACGGCGCCCTACGCTAAGGAATCAGGTTATTAGATCTCCGCGTGTGTGTGTGTGTGGGTTTCTCCTTTAAATCCTTAAAATGACTGAAAGATTTGCATGAAATTTGGTATGAATATCACTTCCACGTTCTTTGTGTTACGGCAGATTTTAATTTATTATAGTAGACAAAAAATAATATAGGCCCACAAGATAGATGCAAGCTCTACTTGAATAGTTTTTCAATTGAATAAACACGAATAAATTCAGTGACATCTTAAACACACAGCTCAAACACAAAAGTAAGTAAATTGTCATATAATTTGTACCCTTATCGACTTTTGGGTGAAATGAAAACACGTCGTAACGGTGAGCTACGTATTAGCCACTGAAAAATAATCATGGGGTTGTTTTTACCCCCACAGTATAAATATACGTATAATTTACAGGCTTTCATTAGAAACCGTGTCATATCCTCAAAGTATTAACTGAATTTATGCTGTCTGAGACTAGAGTAACATTCGGCCGAAAGATAAAAGTTTCGTTCATAAACGGAAAGCAATTTAAATTACTTATACTAAAATTTATCATTAAGATCTGACTTAAAACTTCTCTACTTTTAACTCAGATGAAGAATGAGGTAGCCTATATAAAATTCTTTGAAATCGTGCATTCGTACTTAGCCTAGTCGAAAATATTACCTTCAATTAAGAATTACAACTCATTATTCTCCACTTACTTGTAACTGTGTGAAATCAGGCTTTGAGTTTCGGACTTCACGAGGCTTCCAAACATTTCCTGTCTTAACTGAAGAAAGCCTGAAACGAGAAAATAAAACTGATTGGTGAAGTTCAAATGCACAACCCAAGTACACTCCTTGTGTACGTACACACATTTCAGAATATTTAAGAAAAACTGTGAGATTTGTACATCGTCATCAACTTAGATGAGCTCCTTACAACCTCTCATCGCTTTATCTCTCCTAGATCCCAAACAGCTTCCTCAGCACTCTGCTATCGAACGCCATAAATCTCCGCTAATCCTAATTCTGACCATCAGAAAGTTTCATTTCGTATTACGCACGCTAATCACACAAGTGTGGAAACAGCACTTAAAAATCTCTGTTACTTTACACTGCGAAGTTCAGTACACACCTGTTAATAACTTCTGGTCCACTTATAACTTACATAAAGACGTTGAATTAGTAACATAGATAAATAATTATTTTATAGTGTTTCTATAACAGGCTAACCGTGCGTCGCTTATACGCTCTCAAGATCTATTAAGGTTAACTACTCTAGAAGATCACAAGTTTCGCGTGCCAAAGTCACAACGCCCAATCACTCTTCACGCTGTTAGCTCGTCGTTTGTCTTATACGTATTAGTCTCAGTTGGCCGAAAGCCCAGCAAATTCTGTCTCTCTGTATCTCACTTCCGGTATATTCTCTTCAGAGAAGACATTCTCGCCCTACGCCATCTTGACTTTTCCGTATTATCTACAAAAATGCGAAAATTAGCTTGAAAATATCTGTGCACGTTCTTTACCGTGTTCCTAAAATCAAGTGTAAAAAATCTGACATGGCCCACTCCATACTCAGTGTAACGCGTCATATCACCTTCAGATCACAGTTTTTTTTTAAAAAAAATAAACTACATTCAAATCGTAAAACAAAATCATTGTTATATAAAGTTTTAGAAATGTCCACAGCGTTCAGTGATGCACGCATTATTTACGCTTTTCCTCATGTTTAGGCAACCCGCTGACGAGTTTCGGCACGCTTAATGTGCCACGGAAACGGTGCACCACAGCCATTTGCAGAAAACTAGAGACCAAGGTGTGTTAACGTTATATAATTCGATTCTGGCTGTTAACCCTCTGAAGGCAAAATCCATCTGATTAATATTAAAAAAAAATTAATCTGTTTCTCAATAACACAAAACTGGTTAATGCTGTTTAAGGAAATACTCACTATTATTCTGAGAATCACGCGAAATAGATAAACAGGCCTCGCTGTGTTACTTACTGACTCCTACCACGCTCTGGGGCGTTATGAAATGCTAATCTAACATAAGAGAAGCCGCACATAATAATAGGAGGCCCTCTGAAGTGGCAATATACTTTTTGTTTCCAAGACAATGTGTTGTTCAGAGAACGAACACAGCCTCAGCACAGAGGCTGAACAAAACCTAACAGAACATTCCATTTATTCAGTTTCCGCTAGAATCCCGTGGTACTCGAGACTTGTTTTTTAAGATTTATGCGGTATTCCGGAAACCTATCACGATTTGCTTTAAACACTTGAACCTTCCAGGTACAAGTGTGTAAAGAATATAGTCATGTGTATAAGCCGTCTCTGCTGGCTACAAGTCGGTTCGAATCTCACACACAGCATTATTTTATTCGTATTAGAGGGGTTAAAATTGAGAGTGAAAAAATATCAAAATTTTATAGAATGCTTCAAGCATTTCAAAAGTTATTTATTTATTTAGTGTTCTGTCTGACGACAGGTCTATATGAACAGGATCCTTCCATCCTTTTCTCTTCTCGGACTGGGACCTGTTCATATACGTTCTTGGCAGATGATCCAGAAGTGGTTTGCCATTGCCTTCTTCTATGTGTGAATGGAGTAATTGTTGGGATGCCACGGAGGAAAACTCCGTGTTGCCTAGACCACGGCCTTGCCCAACACAAGTTATAAATTCGGGCACCGCCGGAAATCGAACCCGAGACCCCCACGATTACAAGGCCAGCGTTCTAACCGCTGGACCACCGTGGCATCTATTTCAAAAGTACAATAATATAAATACATTGTCAGACTGTACAACGATTCTCCGGGGGGGAGGGGGAGGGGGTGAAATCCATGCGTTCGTCTCCACAGCATACCTCAGACCCCTGAGATAAAAGTTCCAGGCATGAAGCTATAAAGTATGTTTTATGAACACGATTAACATGCAAGTAATCAGTCTCCTTGTGAGATGCTCTACTTTGAATCATGTCTACAACGCCTAGAACTGGTACACATTTTCTTGTCTCTCGACAATGCCTTCACAATAAGAAACGAGAACCATTACCAAACAGAGGAACAGAGCCCAGACAAATGCAGAACTGGAGGGGAGATCTGATGACGTCAGTTTCAATAAAAGAGGGAATATGGCCTATTGTCGTAACACTAAAGGAGAGACAACATCCACTCCTCCTCCGAGGGGGTCGTTCAGAATTGCACCTGGGCACAACAGAAGAACGCCTAGTGCTGCTTCTACAAGACATTAATATAGACTGGGATGCTGAGACCTTCAATCTGGTAGAAAACGACCCGCGTTTCGGTGGCACTAAGTACCTCTGAAACGTCGGTTAATTTTTAAGAGACTGCACGACGCAACAACCCAGAACAATCTTAAAACCTTGCCTACCCTGCAGTATCGAATTTATATATATAAAAACACATATACAAACCAACTGTTTACACTTTAAAACACTTAAAACTCATCGTACCATACGCGTTTCAACCTCATGACGTCATCGTCAGTGGCGTGACGCATTAAATTCAGTATATAAAATCCATCTAGTTCATAAAACAATGTTTTGTCACAAAACACTATATAAATATTGTGTCATATTCCTTTATGTCATATTTATATAACCACAATTTTATGGATTGATTTGAATACGCCACGCCACTGACGATGACCTCATGAGGTTGAAACGCGTCTGGTACAATGTGTTTTAAAGTGTAAATAGTTGGTTTGCGTTTGTGTTTTTCTATATAGAAATTCCAGAACAAATTTTTCTCCATAGCCGTCGACGTGAGAAACTCAAATCTCACCAAAATTACGTGAGGTGCACTCTTTGGAATCCACTGACATTACAAAGGTGTTCTTAACGACACATCACATCAATGTGCGTGTGTTCTTCCTTTAATACGAAAAAATCATGCCTGTAACACGATCTACGAATGCCATTCCAAATTTTAAACACACAGCGTTCGTCAGATTCCGTCACAGCATAGCAAAATCCATCAGTCAGCATCCACTGGGTCGTACGCACTTGACATTTGGGTGCCATGAGGATGTGACAGATGATTCACGTTTAGTTTAGCCTTGTAGATTAAAGTGGCTACAAGATCTCGGACTTTTCTCATCTTCACTTGGCGTCCATTCCCTTTCAGAACTCTACATTTGTCTTCGTTTTAACAACAGAAGGAAGCCTGCAACGACAATAGTCTCTGGTTTCTGCACGACCTCTCACAGATACTGGAAGAAAGGAGAATTTTTCTTTTATGTAACTTCCATTGTACGAGCATCTGTGCCCGAGTCGTGCCTCAAAATCTGAGGTACAAGAGACCTCTTTAGAACATACGGGATTAGTAAAATGACCTGCATCTATTTGCGTTCTCAGTCACCCGAGTCTACGCAGATTAGAGAATTCAAATGAGATATTCTGTAATTCACTGGATTTGATATTTTTGTTTACGCAAATATAAAATTTCAGTTGCGAAACTAATCAACAGTACAGGTATTACACTGTATGAGGACAATTTTCGTTATATTTCGGTGAATAATGAACTAACAAAAAAATTCTATGTAAATTAAATCTGAAGATCTTAAAAAGAAAAATTTTATATTTCACGTAATGTACAATATTTGATAGGAGTCGTCGCGTTTGAGGAAATTAACAAAGTTTTTCTTGTGTTTCGTGTGTAGTAAAATGGGTCGAACGAGAGCAAAATTGAAGTGAATGGACAATCACTGACTTCTGACACAGGAGGGACAATTAAAAAAATTCAGACTTTTATCGCAGCGACGTGGAAGTGTCTGTAATTAAACTATCTCTTTACCTCTTCTTAACCAAGTTGTGAATATATGAACTCTCTGATTTAACATCGAATAACTCTTCGTTTTGTCCACAACACGTACTTTGTATTTCGTATAATTCTCAGTCCAAAACAGTGATCATTTCACTGAACAACATTAAACAACTGATAGTTGTCATGGAGACATGTTTTTTTGAGGTTCGGACTTAATTCTTAAATATGATTATGCGTTACAGTAAAATCCCTCAAGTTGGACACCCCTATATCCTGGACACCCCTTTATATTGGACACTTTTAATTGGAACCGGCGAATATCCTA
>NW_019059631.1:40214-54390 GCF_000696155.1 Zootermopsis nevadensis
GTTCAGAAATGTATATACACACTAGGCCTTCTCGTCGTCTGCAACTTGTATTAACGATGTAGGGGGGGGAAAAAGGAGCAAAATATATTTGTGTATAGAATATAGAAAAACTGCTCCTAGGGCCACTAGCAGCTGAAATAGCTGCTTGTCCCATTAGGAGATGAAAGGATTCGTAGGGCCCTTAGAACGCCAGTCGTGGTGTCTAATGCGTCATCTGACCCGAAACTCGTCACGCGGAAATGTCCGAGCTGGAATGCAAACTTGTAGTGGCGAAACATGAAGCAGAGAGGAGAAGGTAATACAAGATCAACTTTCAAACTGATCCCTGCCCTTTACTGTTTTCTCATACCCTACGTCCACATATTCATACGAAACGTTTATGGAGACCATAAAATATAATAAAAATTAAATCTGTCCCACTTTGCGCCATGTAGGCACTTGGGGGGGGAGCGGAGGTATAGCTCCTACTCATTCCTGACCTCGGCACTAGATGGGGGTGAGTGGTCAGCATCACGCCCCGGCCGCGGCCCCAGAGACGATCTGGACGTAGAGGCTAGAGAAAAAATCTCCTTAATCCCCTCGGGGATAGAATCCCGGTCGTCCAGTCACTATACTGACTGAGCAACCACGGCAATGCTTAATTTAAAAATAACATCGAAAGTATCAGATGTAAAAATTGCCACTTTGTAGTTCGTATTTATCTCTCTCAGAGACATAGATTTTATTTGGTTCTCAGAATAAAGTACCAAATATTTTCCTGAATACATCTCTAGAGGAAAAGCGTTTGTAAAAGATTTTTAATAGGATCCACTACGATTTTAAGACGCCGGTTCTATTCACAAAGATGAATGCCTTCTGAGATGTTGCGCCGAGCAGTCTGGTAGAAGTTTGCCGACGTTTCGGAAGTGTTTTCTGCCTCCATTATCAGGGCGTCTCTGTGATGCGGATAATCTTCTACCAGACTACACGGCGCAACACCCCAGAAGACAGTCACATTCACACTCGCAGCCGTGAGAACCTCAAATCCCGCCTGATTCAATATTTACTCAAGTCTACCTTCTTCGCTCTGTGGGCAGAAGTTTCGCCAAGTGCAAAGCAGTCGGCAGCTAGACACACAATCAAGAAAATTAAGATGTACGACGAGGCTATAAAACGGGAGACCTCGCATTCTTGTTTATGTATCCGTAATAGCGATTCATTTGTCGGAAGAAATGAATAGGCGAACCAGATAACGTGACTTCTGCATTACCACTCATCACGTCCGACCCGGGGCTCTCTCACAGAGAAGTCAATAACGCAGATTGAACCGGGGCTGGAGAGAGACAAGAGCTCAAGGCAAACACAGGGGTGCTCCTCCCCATGGCGAGAGGGCACAGAAACAGAGACTAGATCGCCTTATTCTAATTTAAAGGAATAAGAAAGTAATTACTGACGTCTCAATGGTAAATATTTCGGGTTTCTTTAAAATTTTATAGAATCAGACATTTATTAACATACAGTGTGTGAAGATGGCTGTCTTCTGAGTTGTAGTGCCGTGTAGTCTGGTAGATGTTTACCCATGTTTTGGAAGTGTTTTCTGCCTCCATCATCAGGGCGGTCTGTCTCTGATGACGTCGTCTTCGGACTCGGCACCACGAAAACTTCAAATCTCGTAGCTGTGTTCACAGCCTTCTGCACAATTCCTGCATTTATCGTTTTTTATTAAGTATTAATACCGACGAACTATCGATAAGAGTGTAGAATCGAAAATAAAATAAAACAGAAGTGTAAGCTACAAATGGACAGCTGAGCAACTAGGATAGAAGTTGAAAGATAAAATGCACGGAGAGGCATTTTGGACTAAATGGAAGATATTCCAACGTGTCTATGCATAATTCTAAAACGCTTGAGGTAACTTTCGTGGCGAGCCAGACAAAGTTCTGTGGAAATTTTCTTCTGTTGAACACATTTAGGGATACTTTCATTTTCAGCGATAAACAGGGAAGAAATATATTACATCTGAAACACGAGAAACAGAAGGAAAAAGTCACAAGGAATGGAAGAAGAGAGATGAGACGTTTCGGTGTCTACAGTGACTATAAGATAAATGTTTATGCAAGACAGGTATAAGATCATCGTTAACAATAATTTACATGATTAAGCAATGATTTTTGCTGGCTTATTTCAACCACATTAATAAATGATACTCAAAGAAGCATATAACGGTATTTGAAAATTCTCCGTTTTTTACGGAACCACAAAATTTCATTACCGCCAGCTGAATCCTAGCCATGACACAATTTCCTTCAAGATAAATTTTAATATTATCCTCCTGTGTTAAATTTCCCCCATATTTCAGAATATCCGCGCGAATACGCCTACTTAACTGTAACTAATGATCCCTGAATTTGAAAGTCTTTTCTCAGAAGTAGCTACACCCCTTGATCCAGAAAGAGAGGGATATGAAAGTCTCTTAATCCCAGCAATTGTAGCGCCTCCAATTACACAATAGTGCAGATGGAGCTGGTCTGGACCGAGGCGCATGAAGTTCCTCGCTGCAGTGGAAATTCCAGACAATGCTATGGAATTACAGCACACAATGGAAGATGATTTTCCTTGAACACTCATTACCCTGCTTTGTGAGGAACCTCGCTTTTGTCGTTTGTTAGTCAGGAGCACGGAGGGAACGAACGTGGGGCACGGGTGGGGTGAGGGAGGCGAAAGATAGAGAACTGTGATTTTCAGACGCTTTATTCTTAGCCTATTGGGTGACCCCCGGGGGGGGGGAGAACTTTGACCCCCTAACCCCTTATCTACATTCCACCCCCTTACAAAGCAGTACTAGGTGTGAGGCGGGGTCCAACTAAAACTGAGATGAGTGGAAAGAGACATGACAGAAGCAGGCGAATTCGGAAGATAGATACACGAAAGAAAGAATAACATAATGATAATGTATACTGTGTTTAAAGTAAAAAAAAATGGTGTTTAAAGAAGTCCTTACGTAGCTTAGAATTTTCAAAGAAGGACGAATATAGGGTATAAAAATTCATTTGTGTCTCTCGATCCATTCGAGATGAAAATCAAACTCGATCTAATTCTCAAATTTTATTCTTCACATCTCACCCTTCTCCAACGCCCAAACCCTTATTTATGTAAGCAGAAGTAGGATAGTGGAAGATGTTCGGAGGCTAAATTAGTGTTCTGGCAAGGGATTATTTTGTAAAAGGTGCGGTAGGAAGGGGACGAGGAGAAACGCGAAGCTCAGTGAGCATAGGAAACGAAAAGAGAAGATGAACTACAGAGCAAAAAATTCTAGTTTGCTTAAAGCACGAACTTTAAGACTTAAATGTAGGAGAAGAAGCAGTTAAGGAAGGTACAAGGACGTGGAGAAGTACAATTGAACCTAACAGACTGCTAAAACAAAAGGCTGAAATCACTTTCACAAATATTAATTTTGTACACGTAAATGCAAATTAATATAATATAGGTCTATATTTCATGTCAATAATTTTCAGAAAATTATTTAATAATCCAGTCCGTACCGCGAAGAAAACACAACTCTTCACCATTACAAAGATCAACTGGTTAACGCTGTTTAAGAAAATAATCTCTGTTTATTGTGGGGTTCATACGAAATACGTAAATATATTCAGTCGGCATAAATGCATAGTTTCTGGATGTTTAAGCTGGTGGTACATATAATTACCGATGCTTTTTAAAACGGTTCATGCTGGATCACATCACACGTCACGCGAAAATATCCTTCAGTAACACGCGGGTATGGGGAGTGCCAGCGAACTAAGTGAATACTACTCCGAAATCTCTCACTTACCATTAAGATACTTTAAACAATTAACCTTGCATCAACTAGCGTGTATGCAATCTGGTTGTTGTTCAACAAACCTTAGCAGCCCTTTTGATTGATGTCCCTAAGGGTATGCAACATCCCCCTCCCTTATCTATACAAATTACTCTGAAATAATCTCCCAACTCGCGTTCCCTTCAATTACCAGAACAGCTGTTGTCATGAGACGAACGTACACAGAGAGACTGTACATCCATCACACGCTAAATACCACCCTCACCTACCCTTCCCCCCCCCCCATGTCCGCTGTATCCTGCCACCATATGATGTCATTTCTGTCCACCCCTCCCACACAGAACAATGGGGGTTGACATCAAAGCCCCCAGGTCTTAATGCATGGACACACTCGGCATACAGCGGTTTAAGAAAATACTTTGTTTTATTCTCAAGTTCAAAGCGCGCCATTATGATATGAGTACTAACTTAAAAACGCCCTCTAAAACCTGCCTGTCCCTCACATGGTCAAAATACTTCCCACCTTTCAAGAATTCGTAAAATTCATCAGCCGTGCTCGCAAGATCCCCAGCAGATGAATTCAGTCCGCACCCAATTTATTTTACGTTTATTAAGCTATCCCCGAATTCGGTCTGTTCTGCATTTTTTTCGCGAGTCAATTCAATTCATTCTATGTTACGATGTTGTCCTATATTCTGCTAATTACTAATATCTATTACTTTCACTCGTAAATACATACCGGTCGTAAAATAATGAGGAAATTGTGTTGAAATAAAAATATACGTAAGTAGGATTTGAGGTTTTCATGGCGGCGAGTCCGAAGATTGGACTTCTGGGTTGCAGCGCCATGTAGTATGGTAGAAGTTTTCCGACGTTTCAGAGGTCATCAACAGTGCGATCACCCTGATTATGGAGGCAGCAAGGACTCTGAAGCGTTTGTAAACTTCTACCATACTACACGGCGCCACAACTCAGAAGACAGCCATCTTAAGATATCGTCATTCATATGGGCAGATGGCCAAAATTCTCCAAGAGGGTGATGCACAGAGTATCTAAGTGGTTTTCGGATTTCGACAGAAGACTTGGCCATCCCCACCAAGAGCATTCTGGTTTTTTGTGAACAGAACAAATTCGGTCCAGGGCCTCTGTAAGAATGCGACACATCTACAACCGGTCAGCAGAGGATTGAGGCGGAAAACGTAATGGGTCAGGGCGTGATATCGTGTTCGTATGCCACTTCATCGTCTTATTAAAGGCACAGGTCTTGTTTGACTACAAAAGTTTTTCATCGTGACAGAAGCCAATTTTATTTTTCCCAAAGAGTGAGACTTCAGTTTAATTAACGCAATCCTTCGCCTGTCAATTTTTAATGCCCTAATCTATAAATTAGTACGAATATTCTAATAATTTTAACACAATTATAGACCGAAACTTGTCTCGTAGATAAGGCACTATGACTTTGAACACAACAAAACACACAAGCTTAAGAAGACATTTGAAATCTACAAAGTCTGCACCTGTCAACTTCTTTTACTTAATCCAACATAAGAAATGTGGAGCAACCAGATGGTACTCTGACCACCAAAATCATTACGAAGCTGTACTCTTTGGAGTACACTGAAATTTCAAAAACGTTCTTCACGTGACGGACGATGATAACAACAAATACAATAACGATATACGAGATCCGTCAATGATTTTTCCACATTTTTGTTAAAAACGCGATTGACAAACAGATTGGGGGGGGGCGGCTCATAACGCGTTCTTCGCTCACGCTAGAGAGCGGAAAACACCTGAAAGATGAACATCTGAGTTGTAATCATTTTCACAGAGTAAGAAGTAAATTTCACTGCAGTTACAGAGAATCCTATATCAACATTTTAAAATTTTCGTTATTTTCAATAGGCTATTTTCTAATTACTTCACAAGTCTTTACGTTTCTGTAACACCTCGCTCGCTCGCTCGCTTTACAGACTCTCTGCTGATACTGTACAAAGTTCACGTCCCTTCCACATCGTCACGCACGGAATTCTAGAGCTAACAAAAGACGCATTTGGATTTCTTTTCTCTAACGCTAATCGTCCAAGTTGTTCCGACTTATTGTTAGGACGGAATCTTCTCTTACAGGATGGTCGCCTTTTACTTATTCCCTCCCCATCATACGTTGTTCCCTTTCCTCGTCTGAATGGTAGCAATTGAAAAGAAGACATCCAGATTAAGGAAACAAAGAACGGACGGACTGCTATAGGAGGTCATTCAAACCAGAGGCGATGTTAAGAGCGCTGTAGGATTACCCTATTCTTGTTAAAGACGGGTTTCTCTCTTACGTCATACAACACCGAATTCTGAACTGACGATGTGTTGGCAGGCTTGCCGTATTTAATCTAAGAGGAAATGAAACTGTACATTAACTTCGTATTCCAGACGTCCATGTCCGTACCTCGGCCCGGAGATACCCTTTCCAATTAATTAAGCCTACGCACTAACCATCCTACTATTCTGGGGCACATAATCTGGGCCACTGAAAGCGTAGTTTAATATAATAATAATAATTAACCCTCTCAAGTCAAAGCTCGTCTAAATAATATTTAAGATTTCAGTCCGTACCGCGAAGAAAACACAACACTTCACCATTACAAATATCAACTGATTAACAGTAAATAATAATCACTGTTTATTATGAGAAACATATCATTTGCTGAAAAAGATGGGACGGACTTTAAATGACTAGTTAAATAATGAACAGAAGGAAATTATTTTCTTGAGTAGCTGAGCAACTATCAACTTCTCAAGGACCCTGGTCCATGAAATTAGACTAAAAAGACGAAGTTTTTCCCCCTTGCTTGACTAAATACCACGCCATAAACACGTATAAGGGAGTGGAGGTACAACTCCACGTATTCTTCCCCAGCCTCAAGGAAAACACAATGACACTCACAGGACTGGAGGCTGGGCGGACCCGAATCCAGTCCGGAGTTTGGAGCAAAGAGTAAAATCCTGCCCTGCTAGGAATCGAACCCTGGTTTTCCAGCTCGCTGCTCAGCATGTTTACAAAATAACCCGACGTTTCGCCAAGAGGTGAAGTTTCACAGCAGCGAAGTTCCTAGAAATCCGTGCCATCGTGTGACAGAGGACAGCGAGATAAACGTAGGTCCACTGAAGCTACACACAGAGACATTAGAGCTGAAGAGGGGGGAGTGAGGGATTCACCAAGACAAATTGCTCATTGTACGGTCTGATGCCTGGTAATTGTTCTAGGGAGAGAGGCAACAGAGCGGAATCGTAATTAGCAACACAACCGCCTACCCACTTCTGTGTTGTCAGCACTGACACCAAGAAATTTTGTGGGGGTCCGAGGTCAAAAATCGGTCAATCAGCCTCACAAACAGACCAGTGACATTTCCGACACAGTCATCTGTGATGTTGCTTCATCGTCAGGAAACTCATCGCCCTGACGAAGGAGGCAGCAAATATATCTGAAACATCCGTAAACCTCTACCCGGCCACATGGTTAAACGGCCCAGAATAGAATTATCTTCAAATCATGTGTCAACTAAGTCGTGAAAAGTTTCGTGACGTTTATTGAATATGTCGTCATAAAATTAATGTATACGCCTCGTAATAAGAATTAAGAGTCTATTAATTGTATATTAAAAAACTTAATAAATAAAGCCAATTCAGCGCAGTGTATTTTAAGAAAGCCCCAGACGAAGAAAGTGTACTTTCTTTAGTTGCTTTCATAAAGCTTGTATAAAGTCGTATCACGATAAACTACGAACGCACTGCTGATCAAACACGTGGGAAGCTGTTCGCATTACTCAGACCAAAACAAGGTAGGTAATTGATTTCATAATGGATCTAAAATCCGATCATTGTAATTTGAAGTCAGCAAAAGCCATGTCCTCTATCCATCAGCGTCTCTTGTTGGTTATTATAATCTAAAGAATTTACGGGCGGTAACTTATCCACAGGCCTCTAAGCAGTCGTCATTCAAACTTTACAGGCTGGTTCAAGAGTCAGGACACATTCGAAACGAAAACTGACGTGGGTACATTTTTCTTTATGGATTTAATTTAATTAAACTTACATCTGCCCTTACAAATTTATTTCATTTTAGATATTAAAATTGCCGCTTTTCAGTCTGTGTGTCCTGATTTCTTGACCATTCTGTATACGCCCACATTAATGTTAGCTAATACCGTCGCCTACCACACTTAAAGTTACAGGTGCATTTGTGTATATAGTTTCAAAAGCGACTGAGCACTCGGACGAAAACTTGGCACTAGGTCGAGATTTATGAACAGGCTATATAACCTTCATGCATACGAGGCGTAAGGCAAATGCCTACAAGTCTCCATTTGCAGAACTTGAAGAGAAAATACAACCTGGGAACCAAAGTACAGATAAAAATGTCAAAAATTTTCTCTGGATCCTCACCAATCCCCACGCCATACAGACGTAAGACGAATTGGGCAACTAAGGAAACGATACTGATAGGGGATATCAGAGGGACTAATTGTCACATGTACTGACGTGGGTGCTAACCCGGATCACCGCGGTGGGAGTCTGGTGACTGACCGCCTCAGATGTGCCACGGCCATCATCACACCATACTTATTTAGTCTATCTTATCATTAACCTGCCATCTGTGACTAGGTCTACAAAGTGGTTTTCTCCCATCAGGTGTTCCTACTTAAAAGTGTAAGCTCTACGCATTTATTAGAACCTTGAATTATTTAGTGGGCCATAATCAGTTGTTATAAACTTAAAGACCCTGAATTATTTAGTTGGCCATAATCAGTTGTTATAAACTTAAAATTTTAATTTAAAAACTCATTTCAACGCCTTTTTATAATCCAAGCAACATGCAAATAAAATAAAACATATTAATCCTCTTTCTTTCCTTAATATCAGCACATGAAGACGTCAACTCGAATACAGCGGAAGACAGACGATTTATACGGTAAATAAACAGTGTCTTTACCATCTAAATGTAGGCTACGCCTGAGGGGGATGTTACCCACAAAGCGTTCCAACCAAAAGCCACTGTCTCTGTTATAGAGTGTTTATGAACTCTACACGGTCCCTACAGACAATAAACTGCGGTTAAAGAAATTCCAAATCAGTCCTGTACGGTAGAAAGTAGAAAACGCAAGAAATTATTTTATAAGTAAAGAAATGACAAAGTATGTAAAGGCTTCGCTGTTTCTGTCAGAATAAAATATTTTCGGTTTTGTCTTTAATCCATTCTTGCTCTACGCATTGCTGATAATTCGGTAACCTCGCGTCACACCGATTAATCTGCTCAACATCAAAGAATTTACAGTCGATGGCCGCCAAGATATACTGGAATGTCATTATTTCAGTGGATAATTAGAAATAAATGAATCTGGTATGATTCTCTGAACATGTCAATGACAGTGATGATAACTTCTATGCAAACACGCGAGAAACAGTTCTTTCAGACTTCCAGGGAATCACTTAAGACGGGGAGAGTTTTGCAGGAGACTCGGGCCTTATCTTTTGTAGGAGTCCAGTATGTACATAAATAGCGAGGCGGAAATAGTTAGATCCTTTCATCTCTGTCTCTGTGTCTCTCTCTCTCTCTCTCTCTCCGTGCCTGATGTCTGTCAGGGGACAAATATCATCAGCAGTGGATAGCTTCCTTATGGATTTTTTTAGTCTTTGGAAAAAATATGTTTATACAATTAGTTCTTTTAAGTTTTCGTGCGCCTGTGTATTTGCTTCTGTGTATGTATATGAGATCTTTCTGTCTGTATGCATAGTTTATATAATGCAGAAAGACTACAACAGAACTTCTTCAAAATGTATCTTTCTTATTCACTGTGCGATACAGTTCCCTTGTCTCTTTGAGAAAACCTCTGTGTAGAACATGTCATCTCTGACAGCTACAAAAACAGAAATTCCTAAAGCAAAGTTTCTGAAAGGCGAGTGTATATGAAAGAAGATATATTTTAAGACAGGGGTGGAAATTATTTTCCAAAACCTGTACAAGGTTATGTTTCTAAATCTAGGACAATATCTAAACCTTAGGTATGACACGCACGGATTTACTCATATTAGCATACTCCAGTGAGTACAGTAAGTCTTATACTCGCTCAGCTAGTGAAGAAATAAATATCCCATCTTTTATGAAGCTCAAAGTTTTTTAATGTCTTCTCGACAATCGGCCACATTTACAAATTTCGTGATGTGTTTTTGAGACGCGCGACACCTTGTCGAAAGCCTACAAATGATTATTCAGCATATTCAGAAATACACAACATTTATCAAGATTATAATTATTTTTATTTCAGTTAGCTAATGACAAGTAATAACTTATTAAGTGTGTCTAAAACATCTTAAAATCGCAGTCACAGAATTAATTAATCGTCTGCGCATGAATCTTGTTTGTCCGAGAGTCGGACGACTATCGATATAATAGATTATTACTTCAACTAAACAAAATACGCGCCTCTGACATCAACGTAGGTTACGTACGCGTTAATTCTGAACACAAGAAACTTTTCCTGCCTGCTAGTCGTTTTGCGTGACAAGTAATTGAATTGTCGCTTGCGGTCAGATAAAGGTGACACAATCTTCCGTCACGTCTGAACCTCTTTCAACATCCAGTTAGAGGACCAACACACAATGGACCAGAAAATGAGAGGAAAGCATGCACAAAATATGGGAGCTAATGGTTTTATAATCAGTATTCATAACAAATAGTCAGTGATAACAAACAATCCAAGGTTAAGCATTCAAGTTGTATATACCTTAGCCAAACAATGAAGTTTCTAAGGCGTCTTGCTCAACAAGCACAACAACAAACTTTCTTAGTGACGTGTAACGTAACAAAAAAAGATAGATAATCAGGTAGCACAAAGTGCCTTTTTAACAGCTGAGAATCAATAAGGACAGTAATAATGGAGGTACGACTCGAGGAGGACCTCTTTGAAGGTTATGTATTCATGGTTGTTAATCCCAAACAATGGTCGATCCTTGAGGTGACAAGTTACTTACTGGACGACACATCATTTAAACTGCACATACACAGCGCACCCAGGGCAAACACAATTGATTGGTAGGAATCAGTGCATGAAGCACTCAAGTTACGAGTCTTAAACAAGAATTTCACAGCTAGATCTGGGATTTGAACACACACACACACGAATTCGATGACTGAAACACCTCAGCTATAGAAGATAAATGTAATGACTTCGAGGCAAATAAAATTACGCGGTAACTGGAGTGTTTTCATGTCTTTGCATTTACTGATTCTCCAGTTTATGACGTCACACTCACAATAAGTACAGCGCGTTTTAGCGCCCGAGGCAAAGTTAAAGTAGTATCTTATATGTTCTGACACAAACGATTATGTACTTAAGGCATCATTTACTTTTGCTAATTTTAAAACTAGAACTTAGGAGACACGTTGCAAATTATTTACGTGTTGTCTTACTCTGTTATATCCCGGTTATAGTCACCAGTGTTGCCAATTATCTTTCCGTTCAAAGAAGAAGTATCTCGGAATGCAAGATCAGATTTTGAATTCAAACGCCATACGCCGTTGTCTCATGTGGGGGGAGGGGGGGAGGGGGGAGGATTAAAGTTAAGTTCAGATGAGTTGGGCTCAAACCATCTACGTCCAGGCGTACTGCATCAATTTATGAAAAGTCTTGTAATGAGAAAAAAACCAAAAAAATTATATTCGGAAAACTCGAAATATGCCTACATTATTCTGTAACTCTCGGTAAAAACTCGAGGATAATTTCGGGTTAGATAAACGGCGCGAAATATTTTGACCGGTTGAGCGACTATCAGCTTCTCGAGGAAGAGTGTGCTCCATGGGTACGAACCAGTCTACCATAGGTGTAGAATAATTCTGATTTTCTGAAAGGCAGAAACAGGGCGCGTATGTAACCTTGACATTCCTAAACGCAGTGAGACGAATTTGTGACTTGCGGGCTATTTGCTCCCAGGCGCTCAATTACACGAAGATGAGACTGTGACAAAAGAGGGAAGAGTACGTGTATTGTCAGATAAGAGTGCGCACTCAGTTGGAAGCTGTCCTTGTATGTTCTCTGATTCTCTGGCGCTCGTGTTTACAGCAAGTAAGTGAAGCCACGTGACTTCTGAATTAGTAGTTGTGGAGAATCGGACACACAATGCATAGAAAAAATAAATATAAGATACACAAAAATAATCTTTGGCGACTATGTCCTAAAAATTACACACAGAAGTGTAATAACAATAGTAAACAACATAACTCGAACTCGAACGTGATATAAGCAATAAATGTTATTGACAAATCGCTTGCTTGAAAATAAAATGGTACACAGTTTCAAGACTATGTTTAAAATACGAATCAACAAATATTTTGCCTTCTTGTAGTGTTAATTTTTTTAAGGGCTGTGACAAAGTAGCTGTGAAATTCTGGGGAATGGAAAACAGACGTCAGGCCCACAAAAATGTCTTTTCAAAAAATATATTTCAGGATCTCGCGGCAGCGAGCACGAAGATGGCTGTCTTCTGGGTTATTGCGCCCTGATGATGGAAGCAGCAAGCACCTCTGAAGCGTCTGTAAACGTCTATGAGACTACACGGCGCTACACCCCAGAAGACCTTCGTCTTCACGTTCAAAAATAATGTATTCGCCATCTCGGACAGACTACGGGTAGTAATCGAGCATAATTATTGTTCAGGCCATGACTAAATTCGCCTATCTTTATAAAACCAAACAAAGTTATTGCCGTAACCTGTACGCTGCCCAGAATTACAGGAATATTATCCACAAGCTCACACTTCGTTTCTTTAACACTAAATTTAATATTATCCTAACATGTACACGCCTATGTCTCCCACGTGGTCTACTTCCTTCAGATTTAATATTAAAAATTTATTTCGTATTTCTCAATTTCCCCTGCACCCTTAAATGCCCCGTCCATCTCACTGTCCACGATTTCATTATCCTAACAATATATGGAGAAGATTATAAATTACGAAGTTTCTCGTTTTGAAATTTTCTCTAGCCTCATCTTAAACCTAAATCTTTTCCAAAGCACCCTTTTTCATAAACCTACAGTCTGTAGTCTTACCCTCAACATGAGAGATCAGGTTTCATAACCATACAAAACAACAGGTAAAATATGTTGATTTTTATGTGGTAAAATAAGACAGAAGGGAATCATAGGTGCCTGAATATTCATCAAATTTCATTACGCTGGATGGATAAAGTTTGCTTTCTTAAGTAGGTTTATTGGTGTTCCGTATTTTATCTTCGCCAAAGTCACAACGTCCTCATCCATCAACTCCGTTTGCTGCTCCGACTTCGCAAAATGTTTTTGTTTCCATCGAAATTCTGCGATTCGATAAAAGAATTTTGGAGTGTCCGCTGATCTACATCCAAAGTCGTTTATCCATTCTCGCCGTGTAGTCCATCCAGTTGAAAAGTGTCATTTTGTATCATAATACGTCACAACGTGTTTTTTTAAAAAAAAAATATCCCAGTAATAATTTACGAACAACTCAGGCCTGAATCATCGCTGCAAGTGCATTTATAGCAGAAAATTTATGGGACTCCCCGCCAGGTAAATAAATGAACAGATCAATAACCAAGAAAGTAGATTTATCGACGAATTAGCAGTAAATATTCTGAAAGAGAAGTCTGATATTTATGTTGCCAATTGCTGATGTACGCTAGAACGTCGGCAAGAAAAATAACTACATTTGGTAGCCAAGACTCTTTAACGTTAAAACAATTGTTTTAAGTAACAAAACACATGAACAGGTTAGACATTTAGATAAAGTAGGCTACAGAACAGGGGGCGAGGGGAAAATTCTGTTAGTGCAAAAATAAATATATTTCTAAACGTCTATTAAACCACAAAACACACACTATTAGTAAAATGACCAAAAATATGCCTTACTGAAAATCTATTAACTTAAAAGAGTTTTACGAGTGCTTCAAATGTATCCACATGTTTGGCGGTAAGGAAAGAACAGCTGTGAATAACGCGTATTGAGACTGCACGCCATAGTGATGATGTCAGTGGCTTATTCAGGGTGGGGCAGAAAAGGTACAACACTATTTGTATGTACCTGTACGTGTAACAACTCAGCAAACACCTTTTTCTTCAATCAGTCATGTTGACATACACTAATAAAATTAAGAGTAATTTATTTTCCTTCATATACGTAGAATATTAAGTTTTCACGGAGGTGAGTCTGACGATAGCTGTCTTCTGAGTTTTTGCGCCGTGTACCTTAATTCTTATAAAATTAAAAATTTTCGAAAATTTTCAAAATTAAAGAAAATTTGATTTTTTTAATATAATCCAAAATTTAAAATGCTCATTGTTCCCTCTTTTTTTCAGT
>NW_019059631.1:54600-77477 GCF_000696155.1 Zootermopsis nevadensis
TTTAGAATGAAAATAGAAGCCCCAATAAAAATATGTTATGTCATGAACATCCGAACCCCAATGATAACCATACATAATATTTGTTGTAACACTAATTACATTTGAGATGTGACGTGTTCACGTGTTATGCGGACGTATAGTCCTGAACGTGGTTAGACCTACTAAATATTCTTTGATATCTTGACGATGAAAGCAGCAGATTCATTCGAAACGTCACCACGTCATAACCCACAAGACCACAATCCACAATGACTTCACAGGTCACACAATAAAGTCCGCTGGTTTTCGTAAAGTTAATGTAAGAAGGGGCTATAGTTCATGTAAATGCTATTCTGTTATCAAGATCGCGTTTGGATATTGACTTCCACTGAGGCTTGATTTCACTTCTAACGATAAGCAGGAACTTGTGGTAGAATGCGATTAGCACTAAAGTTGATCTGTGGGTTCTCGAAGACATTAATAACGCCATTCGCATTAATGGAACAATAAAATAAATTAATATAAGTACGAACTGCGTCTCGCAGGAGCTGAAGGTCTTATCAACGACTTAAGTAAAATAAATGTATGTGTCCTTCGGTTTCAGGTTATGAAATAGTGTTTTCCGTTTTCTAAAACTTCCGGCCTGTTCTCTTAAGCATAAAAACCAGTTGTGAGGACGTAAATTAACAAACATAATACTTTACGCCTTCAGGAGAAATACTTGTGTGTCAGTTGTTATATAAAAAAAAAACACAATAATTTATCACAACGTTCATCAAAGTAGCAACTCAGAACCGACTCCACAAAACAAAGCTTTTCCCGAGTAGCTAACAGCCAAAGTTAATCAAGAAATTTAATATCATTTATCAAACTCAAAGGTTCACAAGAACCTGCCACTGGAGACCATCACGAGCCGGTCCACATCCTATTAATCTAAGTCCACTTTAATATTATCCTCCCAATTATCCCTATGTCAGCCACGTCATGTCTTGTATTCAGATCTGACTAAAACTGTGCGAATCCATTTCTCCCCCTTCACCACCCACCTCGTGAGACTTCGATGTACTTGCAAGTATATACCAATGTACAGGAGAAACACATTGTCTCTAACTTCAGCCGTTCATCTTCACCCTGAAGATGGAATCAATACGTTCCTCCGAAACGCTGGTAACTATATATATATATAAGACTACAAAGTGCGATAACCCAGAAAACCATCATTCTTTAGAAATCAATGGAAATTTTATTACCAATTTAATTATACAGAACGAAATATCAAAAATCGAATAGATGCTGACTAACTAACAATACTCGACATTTGGGGTCTTTTGTTTTTTATATACACATATAAAAGTAACAGAGTTTAGTATGATTTAGTAATAATGATAATTAAAATACTTTTCTCTGTAATATTCAACGATTTATATCGAGTGATGAGATCTCTGATAAGATTTCTGACAGCAAGGACTGATAAGAGATAGAAATATTTGTCGAATTTCTCCAGAGTTACGCTGAGAGCTATTTTTATAATTAAGCAAAGAAAAGTAATAATTTTAATTTTCATACTCCGTTTTTCTTCACTTTTGGATAAAAATGTGATTTTTTTCAATATTGCATTCTGTCTTCGTGTCATTCTTGACGAGAAATTTTCTAGTTAGTATACGATAATTATACATGATAGCTGTAACGACGGGCAGTGTTCGTTTTAATCTAGGATATTCCTCATCCGCATGGGAGTTGAATCAGTTTACTTCTTACTTAAAGCCCCCTCGTCATATTACTTTCACGAAAAAGTCTACACCGCAACTAAAAATGTACAAAAAAACCAGTCTTTATGGAAAAAAGAACCAATTCCAGATTTGTAATTCAAAACTCCTTTCGTTTGTGCCAGCGTGTATAAACGTATAGTTAAAAAAATCATTTATAAGTCCACAAAAAGTGGATACCGGCTCTGCATTTCGTAGTACCGTTGATAAATTCGGAGGTTAGTGGGAAAGACGAGAACCGAAATGTAGCAAGGGGAGGGGAGAATGAAGACGGATAGCACTGAAGGACTATTTTGTACGTACTATATGTATATAGACCTATGGAGTATCTGCTCAAAGAAATCGAAGCTTGAGTGCAATTCCAAAGCCTTTCTCTCTCTCTCTCTCTCTCTCTCTTACGCCTTTCCCCTGTAGTTTTTGGGAGGGGGGAGGCGGTGGTACTTCTGAAGCATATAAAACACACATACCACACAACACATCAAAGAAAAGTTAATAGTAACCCTCGGAGGCGTTTGTACGTCTTCTGTGGACCAAATCTGCCTGCAACTACTGTACTTACTAACTTAGTCTACGGCTCTTCGCAATGAAATCAAGATACACGCGTATAACACACCACATCACTGCCGACTGGAATACGACTCTGTTAAAATGAGAGCCTTCGTAAAGTAAACGTGATAATCACTTGCAATTTCATAGATTTATATATTAAAAAAAAAACCTTCCTACTCTTCTTTATGGCAGACTACTCCATTAATAAAAATCACTTTTTCTAACTTTTACCAAAAAGAAATGTTCTAAGGCATCAAAATATATTACGTCATTACCATCACTGGTTTCAGTGAAGATATGGACTTATCTCACATCTGAAAAACCTGTAAGTAATTTCCTGTAAACATTTGTATCAAAATTTTAAAGTAAAACTTAAGATAACTTCGATAGAAAACGTCTGTTGTAAGGGAACATAAAGATTGTAAAGTGACTTTCTTTTTCATAACATGTGTTACCCGAAATAACCACCAAGTCTCTTGTAGCAAGAGACCCCGATGTTTCAACATCGCTGACCCTTAACCCCGTCGTTGGGCACGATCCAGCGACAGTCCAACTCACCCCCAAGCCCTGTAATGTTTATCGCAAGGGTTTATCTGACTTCCTGTCTAATTTAAGATTCCTTTACCGAAATGTTGTATGCATTAAGAATAATATAAGACCCACAACTTTGATAAATCGCAGGTACAGTACTGGTTTTGTAAAATCTTAATTCTAAGACAAAGTGACAAAATGTAAGTATAGTTCTAGAACTATATTTTCTGTCCCCTACGATTTACAGGTGTTTTGTAAGAAGGTCTCATCTGATTTAAGTCTGCTTACCGTAAACCAAAGTATCGTTTAGCTCTCGAATTATTAAATTACAATTAATCACAAAATTATTTTCGAGAAGATAGTATTTTATCTTTCATTCATTATACTGGATACGTCAAAGGGGAGAGTTATAATTATGAAAAAATCAAAGCAAAAATATAAACGTATATTAACTCACACCTCATGGACGTTTTAATACTACCAGTGAGATAAACTTAAAATATTAATTTGCTTAAATAAAATACCCGTTGCAAATATTACAGTACGTTCAAATGTATTATAATCCCTCAAGATCGTAGCAAATAGCTGTGAAGGTCTGGATAGGATTCAACCGGCTCAGGGTCTGACGGGGGACGGGGCTCTTGTGAAAACGGTACCAAATGTACAATCAGCCGGAGCAAAAATTCCGCATGAACGATGAATAGATTAGGGTGTGACAGACGACAAAGATGGCCACCCTTGACGTCAGTGTACGTACTAGTGGCAACACTGACTTCACTTGGACGCATAATTATCTGTATCTTTGTATTAAGCCTACCCGTGTGTATCTCTGCAGAAACGATTAAAATGTATTTCAGAAATACACATCTGGAGACCATAGTTTACCGAGCCTGCAAATGGGAGGGGCTTCCATCCGCTCGCTTCAGAAACCGGCAGACGCTTTGCAAGGAATAATATTGTAAAAACGCATTAGTTTGGCAAACAATATGGCAAACATGAAGCGAAATGCAAACAGCATCAAAAGGATTTTCCCTGTCTCTGATAGTCTTCTTCGCATCTCCCCGGGTCCTCCTCTGCCTTTCCACCTACTCGCCCATGTTCTCCGACAGTGGCTGCGTCCCAAACTGCAATCTTACTCGCAGATCTTGAAGCTGACATTTACGTAACTTCGTTTCAACGAAAAACCGACTCTTGTCATAAGAATTTAAGGTTTTTTCCACAAATAAATTAGTTGAGTGCTCGTCCTTATGACTTATTTTTAACCCCTTAATGCCTAATGGTAAGTATATGTACCACCTGCCTTAACAAACACGACCTCTGCATTTTGAATGTACGTACTGTGCATGATTACAGAGATCATATTCTTAAACAGCATCAATCAGTTGATCTATTGAATGGTGAAGTGTTGTGTTTTCCTTGCGGTACGGGCTATAATCTTATACATCACTCGGGCAGCTTCGGATTAAAATGGTTAAAGAATCTTAGCTTACTCAAATAACGAAACTGTTCTCGAACTTGAAGATATTTCAGGTTCTCACGGTCATGAGTATAAAGATGGCTCTCTTATAGGACGTTACGCCGTGTAGTCTGGTAGATAAGTCACCCTGATAAAGGATCAATATGGACCTCTGAAACGTCGGCCAACATCTTCCAGACCACACAGCTCATAATTTTATAAGGCAGACATTTTCAAGCTTTGAAGTCTGTATCTGTAACAGCTGTTCGCGTTTTAACCCCTTAATTTACAATGCGTGAGAAAGACATTTTTCCTTATCATCAGATCCACATTCTACAAAAAGACAATATGACATCACGTCATCTTACGTTTTAACCACTGTGGCGCCGCGTAGTGATAGACGTATCAAACAAAAAAGGATACGAATCTAATTCGTGTTCTTGCATTATTGTGAAAGACGAAGTATCATGCCCATATAAACAACAGGTAAAATTAATATTTTATAAGCACAGACTACATTTTAATCTTCGTGTAATTTAATAGAAATTTCCTTAAGATTGCCACATTTTTAAAGAACTAGGCCTGATATTTAATCTTGCACTTCTCTTGACATGCTAATATTAATGCTTATCCGGCTATGAGCACCAGTCAAATCTCAAAGCTGCAGGACCACCCCTTATCGGCTGTCCGCGAATGCTTATTCGACATATTAGCAGCTCATGACTGTCGCCATACCCGTAGGTCAATTATAGGCTGACCTCATTCTTCTGGAATTTTCCAATGACCGTAAATATCACAGCGATAGGCGGTAACCATAGGAACGCAGCCTCCCTCCACCAGTATTAGCAATGCGAATCATAGTAGCTTCCTCCTGCACCATCCCCCATTGTTTAAATACAATTTTGTTGTTACTAATTAATGTGATGAACATCAAAGGAAACGTCTTGCCTAGAAGCCTCCTTCACTGGAGCTAAAGACGCAGAACGCGGATGGCAGAAGGAAGACGATGAGGGAACAGAGACAATCCAGGGCAACGGGATGAACGGAGATGTAGAGACGGGAACAACCGACGGAGGGAAAATCTGCATCCAGGCACCGCCAAAGATAAGACGAGTGACCACGTCGTTATGGTAACACGAAAGAAACGAGTTAGTTCAAGTGTTTATGGAAACGACATTAACGCACCAAAATAACATTTTAAAAAAAGTAAGACGAGATTCAATCCACATAACGCTCGCTACAACGCAGTTCAGAATCAAATATCTTCCAGCAGTCTATAAAAGAAAATTAAGATGAAAATAATAAGAATTTGTTCTTATCACCCGAATATCACAGACCAGTCGAAGCTCGTCTAAATAATATATAAGAATCCAGTCCGTACCGCAAAGAAAACACCACACTTCACCATTACAAAGATCAATTTGTTAACGCTGTTTAAGGAAATAATAATCGCTGTTTAAGCGTAGAATCAAACGTAATCGATAAGCAGTGTTCATTCTGTGGGGAAAACCTCAGGGAAACTGATTGTGAAAGAGTGGTAAATGTACTTACCACTGAATTTTATGGATAAGATGAAATGAATTCTGTGTGGCTATTGTCTTGTGACGTAGCCGTGTTCAGGAGCAAAAACAAAAATGCGAAGGAACAGTGGGTATTGAATTGTTACTTAACTGGGTGCATGTACGTAAGCGCAGGACACAGTCAACATCGCCGCTTGCCAGCACAAGAGATGCAGAAGAGTTGTCGGTACAAAGATAAAACAAACAGAGAAAGAATGGGACAGGAAAAGAGAGAGCCTCGTTTGTTCTCAGAGAATTCCCATCCCAATAGGATAAATGGCAAACTAAGCAAGCAGAACGAGAGACGGCGAATGGATGCTGCGGTCCTGATACAAAGGGAGAACTCTTCCTCAATGAAGCGAAGCCAATTTGAATATTATACAAGCTCTTCCGGAACACGGTCAATTTCTTCCCTGTTTGTTTTGTAGCTACCGAGTTTGTTCTTTCAGAATACAGCATCCCCCCTTCCTCCTCTACCCCTCGGCCGCCAATGAACTGACCTCCTCCCCCTCTGCATCACAGGGTGTTCACCAAAACGTGAGCAGAAAGTAAAATCTCATACGTAGCAGCCCACGATGTTAGACATGTACACCGAACTGCCTATTATCGATTGTCGAATATATTAAAACGCGCACGAAGAAGGAGATACAAACACATGAAAATTTTATAAGGAATAAATATTAATAACTAATTTAATATCGTGAGGTCACTGACATCTACAAGTAATTTCGAGCAACATATTTTGGCACACACTGTGATCACATGTCTCGCAAAGTGACACGAATGCAAACTGGGACTGCAAAGACAACAGAGGGGGGGGCTTCAGACTTAATCAAAAGAGCACCGAAAAGGGAACAAAAGAGACACAGAAATCGGTCCCGTTTACTCAACCCCCCCCTCCTCCCCCATAAACAATCCCTCTCGATAACCAGGGCTGGTATAAACTTCATTCCGTTGACGTTTGCAATACTTCATTCAGAATTAGGCTGAAAATACTGAGAACGAGTCAGATGACGATGGAAGCAGTAAGTTCATCTCAAACGTCGGTCGGTGCAGCTGCACGGAAGAATTTTATCTTAACACGATCTCGTGTTCTTATTCTGTTGCCTGCACTGCAAAATTCGACACAATTTGCATTAGAATGAATAATGGCTAACAAGGAGGAAAACTGTGATCCACAGCGAATTAGAATTTATGATTTTATACCTATCTGTCTGTATGATCTCATAAACCACAAGATATAACTGGATGGTACAGCGTGTCCATAAACCCGGTTTCACTAAAAAGAAACAAAAATCACGCGTGTTATCGACTTTTCAAAACTTGTTTGTGTTGATGTAAGGTCACTATGAAAACACATTTTTTAAAAAATAGAGTAGATTCATCTGACTCAGGATTCTGTACTTTTAGGAACACCACTAAAAAAATTGCATAAAATCAGATAAATAATCCACAAGTTACGAATAAAATCCGACGTTCTCATGGCTGTGAAGACGTAGATGTTATTATTTTGGATTTCAACACCGTGTATAAACTTGTAGGTAGATGCCAACGTTTCGAAGGATCATACTGTCTCCATCTTCAGGGCGTTACTATCCGTGAGAAACTTAAATAGTTTATTTTCTATGGCTCTCAATTTCAGCCAATTAATCTTTTTCAACAGGAGGACTTACCATGATTTTTTGTAGCACACTACAGATGTCTCTGACTACAATCACAACAGCGTTCTTACATTCCGGCCAACTACAAAGTGAACATAAAACAAACAAAGAATAATGAAGTCTGTTTACAGCGGTTAATTAATTACTACGAAAACCACTTGTCTCTTTGTGCTGTGATATTTGCAGATACATCCCTTGTTGTGTAAGTCTGTCAACTGTTAATTTGTGTGCACAAATTAATATCACAGGCCTCTGACTATTAAATTATTTCACGTTTGTAACGTATGAATTACAATGCCTAGAAGAAGTTTCGACTATTGGTACGGATCACATAATAGTATTCATCATTATCATTACCGAGGTGGGTCTTTGAAATCAATTACATGTTCGTTTAATATCATCATACAAAGGAGATTATATTTTTAATTATTTTACTAACTGTGTCCTCGTTATAACTGACGATAAATTCAAGGAATGTTTAAAAAAAAAATCTCTCTTGACCCAAAGCTTATGATAGTTCTGATCATTCGACAAGTAGAATTATTGTCGAATATTACAGGGGATAAGAACAGGGACCACGACAGACGATGCCAGGAATATTGACATCACAAAGACGGACTGGAACGTCAAACCGAGGATAGTAGTTTGAGAGACCACGATCAGGGGAGTTAAACAAGTGGACGAACACCCTGACATCACGTCATGACGACTGCTCTGTGAAAGAATCAGTGCCGCGTATTAGGTCACGAAATTAAAACAGATGGCGTCATGAAACGTGAAAAAAACTGAGCATACGATAAAGGTAAGAAGGGCACGTGAGACAGAAGAATGTTCACGAAATATGAACAGGTGTTTCAAGCCTCTACCGCTGCATACAGTTAAGAAGAGTCCGGAGCAATGAACAGACAACAGACCTACAGTTCCAGAACGTAAAAGTCAGAGACTGCCATATTGGTAGGAAGTTAAGAACACGACGTCAGGCGAAACAGAAAAGTTAAAACAGAAAATAAGAAGTTACATGTGAACGTGAAATACTTAGGAAGAACATTAAAAAAAAAAAAAATCAAAAACCACACCTCCGAAGAAATAACGAATAGATAAAACTCCGAAAATTATTTCAATCACTCACTTCGAAATCTCGTCAACCTGAAGATGGAGGCAGTAACAGAAGACAGTGATCTTCAGTTCGCAAACGTGTCTTACGTCCACCATAAATGTTAATCACAACTTTTAATATCACATTTTATGTCGAAATATTACAGCAAAGACGACTATTTTCTGAGTCAAACAAATGCTAGCCGACGTTTCAAAGAAGCGAACGGCCTCCATAATGAGGGTGACTAAACGTCGGTCTAAAAATCTACCAGACTACAGAGTGTTACATCCCGCAAGATATATTTTCGTACTCGTGACCTTGAGAACCTAAAATCTATACTATATTCATTTGTTAATGACGCTGACTACGACTAACGACTGTGTTTTCAGTTATGACCTTGAACCTACATAATTTAGTACCGACGTCGGGACTGCAGTGCAATTAAAACTGAATGCCACTATAATTATTTATTTTACTTACAGTCTTAAAATAGTTCCCTACAACGACCAGGCACTCAGCCTCTGAAAAGGAGGAGAAAAATTTCTTCACCAATGTCGGTGATAATGCGACCTTTGTGGCTGTAAGAATCAACAAGGACTTCGTGTTACGGTCATGGGACTTAGCTTTTTAAGGCGAAGCTGTTTGTCCAGACTGAAAAACCTTACCATGTTCACATTTCAACACGTTTGTTACAGAAAGAAAAAAAATGCTAAAAATTTACAGACACGATAAATGTGATGAATAGAATACATCTTGTTTCTAAGGCTCTAATCTTGATCTACTGTTACAGCAAGATTTATATTTCGGCCTCAAAGTTAAGTTAGACGTCAAGAATAGTGTTTCATCCATACTTAACCCTTTAAAAGTACTGGTATTCATATGTACCACATAATTCAACATAATATAATTCTACATTTTATCCACATGGTGTATTTATTGATTTCATATGATTTTCAGTGTAAACAGCAACAACCAGTTGATTTATGTAATGGTGAAATGTCGTGTTTTCTTCGCGGTACGGACTGAATGTTTAAATATTATTTTTATGAGTATTTACGTCTCCCGTTAAATGTAGTGTCTAGCGTTACCCCCCCCCCCTCCACTCTCTCTCTCTCTCTCGTTCGGCATAAAAGTGTTAAAATAAGCGAACCAATCAATCAATCAATCCATTTTAGGCAACGCTCCAGATGGCAGAGTAAAACATCTCCTGGACTTCTCAGCAAGTGCACGGAAGAAAACTCTCTCCCCGCCTAGAAGGGGATAATTTTGTAACAAAAGACGGTCTGATATCTCGTGTCTTGCAGTAATGCCAGAAGAAGGGGTTGAGGTGTCGACATGTTTACTCAAAGAAGGTGATGGGCCACACGCCCTAAACGCTTAGGGGTGATACATCCCCAGCATCCACCGCCACAGGGTGTTTCACAAACAAGGGTATCACGTTCTACCTGCAAAACCAGTATAGGGCAAGCAGGATAACTGACAGCCCGCATATTCATCACCGTGCTCACAAAAGCTCTGCACTCAGCTCCATCCTGAGCATTTTTATTTGAATGACGCTTCAGCCCCGAAGATGGAAGCAGTATGTTCTTCTGAAACGTTGGTATCTATCTATAAAAGCCTATCGCGGCAACAGATACATTCTTATTTGGACATTTCACCGTGAATTCACAAATATTTCAAATCCGACGAGACAGCAATGCGTCGAGCAGAGGATGGTATCAACTGAGCAAGATAGTGCAAAGCGAATAGTGTAATGGTACAGTATTTGCGAGTCCCCTTGTAAGCCTCTAAATCCGTACACCCTTTCTTTAAGACACGGGGGCCTGATGCTCATTTCCATAAGGAGCTGGCCCCAATAAACGTGCACGGAGCTGAGAAGACGGGTTTCAACGTGTTCCCATGGCGGTCGCCAGCATCAACACTACCCCACACCTTGTCTCTGGACCCAACAATACAGCGGACCGCCTGCTCAACACGTATAGGTCATTAGGTGCTAAGGTACTGAAGGAAAAACGCGGAGGCTGCAAGATCATTACACTGCGACGCTACTCGCTGGGGTCCAGCGTATACGCTTTGTATTCTTCCTAGACGACGTTTCGGTAAAGTGTTCACCACCTGAAATATCGCCACTTTTTCCTCCGGGACTAACCTGCTACTTTCTGTTATGTTATGGAATACAGCGGAGCCCTCCGGGACTAACCTGCTACTTTTACAATTCTGTTATGTTATGGAATACAGCGGAGGCCAAAATGAAGATGATCGACTTCTTAGACGTTTCACCGTGTAGTTTGGTACTTACTACGAAGTTCTCCCGGTGTATCATCGCCCTGATGTTGGAGGCGGTATGCACCGCCTGAAACGTCCGTCAGTATGTACCAGACTACACGCGGAAACATTCCAAAAGACAGCCACCTTCGTACTCGTCGCCGTGGGAACCCGAAACGTCATACTTCTTATTCTTCTTCATATTTACCATCTAGGTATTTCCCGAGAACTACCATCTTTTCTCTGGTCTTACATTTTCCTCCTTTGAGTTCATAATAAAATACGCGGTTGAATAATCGTACTTTCCAAATTTTCTCTCTATTACAATTTTAATTTCTCAAGAGTTTTTATAATGTCTGTGTTTCCCGACTGCCTCATAATTACTTCATTACGTGTAAGTCCACGTCTTGAGGCATCCTCAAATGGTCTGCAAATTTTCATTTGTTTTGCTTACAGTCTTTCTTGGTGTAATGGTTTCGGATCCAGACGTTAAGTATTCGTTTAGATATTACTTTGCGAAAATATAACTCACATTTATTGACATACTTTTCCTAAATGTTCTTATAATAATTCCATTAATATTAATATCATTTTCCGTACGACGCTTTCTCTACCAGTAGAGATTGTGTTTACATGATACTAAAATGTTTCGAATTTCATTTGGATTTAGTAATTAAATTAAGAAGTAGTCCAGAGATAAATCCTCCTCGAACAGTTGACAGGTTCTGAGAAATCAACAAATTCTATGTTTTTATTGATAAAGAAAGTTCATTGGCTTGTTCACAAAAGCTCGCCATTGGACCCCATCAATGAGACAGATTAATCCAATCCAGACCCTCACAATAGCCCATACGTTTATAATCCACTTTTAGGAACAAAATTTCTCTCTGAAATCCCACATATTGTCTAGGCTGATAAACTGATACGTTCAGACTCACATCAACAAGTTCTACCAACGTAACATACGTCTTCTGAAAAACCAAGAACACAACACATAATATCACTGACACTGTGTTTCGTGTTTCTAATGTAAGAGCAGTTTGTGGCTTGTTTCAGGCTCAGACAATTCTTCGAGTGTTTCCTCATTCACTTCACGCTGGAATGTAAGCCGATCCTTTGCGGTATTCTTTTCAGCGAGCATTGTACTACAAGGCGACAACTGTAAGGAATAGCAGGGGAGGATTTACCCTCTGCGTAATTTTTACCCTAGCAAAGAATACGTAATCCGCTTACCGTACTTTTCCTCAACATGTCAGGCGATCAGGATGGTCGAACTGTCTCAAATACTTTGATCTTTGAGCTCACGGCTTACGTAAGTCACATTTAAAAATAAAATACTTCATATATTAAAATAATAAATACATAAGAGGCTGCCACTTACACGATTAAAGGCGCGAAATTTTAAATCCGGTTGCGTCGGAAATTGATCCTGATCCAGTCTTCCGATGCCAGAAAAATAAATCATCCATTATTACAATAAATTCAATAAATAGAATATTTATGCTGTCTCTTGTAATAAATATACGTTCTTGGATCTCCTCTAACTAACTAACTAACTAGGCTTACCGAAACCGAAGGTTCATCACCGAATTAACCAAAGCCCTCCACCGGACCCTGTCCTGGGCCAACAAAATCCAGTCTCATTCAACTCCTATCTCCTTAGATCCCGCCTGAGATTATCCTCCCATCTACGTCTAGGTCTCCCCAGTGGTCTCTTCCCCTCAGGCTTCCCAGGTGCACACGTCTTGTCCCATCTCCTCTAATATCATAAATATTCGTCCTAATTAAACATGAAAATTAAGTCCTTCGGTCTAACAATTTCTTACAAAATTTAATATTAATGGAAAAGGAATCAGATATTAATATCTGAGCGCCAAACTCAGGTTTTTTTTAGCTATACAAATCTAAAATCTGCAGGTCCTTTACATGTATCATGCAACGTAAACTTAAGTTTAAGTCATAGTAACTAAGTTTTTGGTGATAATTTCGTCATTAATTTCACAGAAGCAACCATTATGATGCACAAACACGTACACTTTTTTTTTTTCAAAACAGAGACGACAGAGCACAGTATCATTTATTACAACGCGAGAACTCACCTTCGCATTCCATTAAAACAATGCCAATAACACACTTACACCCCTTTCGTCCCCTAAAAAAGCAACCCCCACCCCTGTAAACTTCCAAGACGAAAAACGAGAAGAATAAGTGTCAAAGAAAGAGACTAAAGAGAACCAGATGTATAAAAGGAAACAAGATACAAAAGCTGAAATACCACTAGAAGAGAAAGGTGCTTTGCCCCACCACCAACACTTTTTCAGGAATAAAAAAGAAAAGAAGAGAAAAGGTTATGTTTGTGCAGTGCTAAAGAAGTAGTTTCTATGATGGCTGAAGGAGATGAGGAGGCACACAGAATTGAGAAGAATACACAAAAGGAGGGGGGGGACAGCACTCTAATTTTGTTGTGCTCTGACACATCATTAATAACCGTGCAGTGCTATACTGCAGGCAGGCGATGCATTGTGTCCTGTCATTACACAAGGGCGAGAGACTTGGTGGGGAGAGGTGTTCATATAGCCTGGTTTACTGCGCCACCGCGTCTTAAAATGAGGATTTATTGTGCTCGGATCACGAAAATCAAGTCACTTTCCTTGCATCAAAAGTTTATTCCTGTCTGAACCAGTTCTCTGCAAGTCATAACAGAAATTCTTTAAATCTGCTTACAAAAGATGATCGCAACTGGATTGCGCCGAGCCAGTCCGATCCAATCCACATCGCCATTTTAATATTATATTTTATTTTCATTCTTAGTCATCCAACTGATAGCTTTTAAAGAGATTTGCATCAAACTACGAGACGCTTTGCACGGTCTGCTCGCGAGTTTTAAGATTTCGGGTCGGGCAACTTTTTCCACACGAAAGAGGAACATTCTGAAGATGTCCGCTGTGAAACACGAACTTCTCGTGTTTACTGAGGGCTTCAATATGAAATTTTTAAATGTATTATCCAATGATAGCGATCCCCTACAGAAGCAGTGTCGCTGATCACAGCTGAGTTTAATTTAGAATGGTTATCGTGGGTCTACGATTTTACGGAAAATAAAGTAAGTAAGTAAGTAAAACTTTTATTCTTTTATGGTTTCCGCTGGTCGTTCTTCATTTGTCGCTCCCGAATTTCTTACATGGTTTCCATATTATATCGACCCCAAGTATTTTCAGATATCGGATCATGTTGCTGTTATTCGACATCAAACGTTTTCTTCCGCTCCGATTGTCTCTAATATTTTTCCTTACTTTATTTTCTGTTCTCATATTCCTAACTTTTTGATCTCCTTTCCTCGACCCCCATTCTTTATCGGACGTCAAGTAATTCACTACGAGAGGGCAGAACGACAGTGGATTCTGGGGGAAAATAAAAACGCTGTAATTTTTTAGTTCAAAAGAAAAAAAATACAGCTCATTGTTTCAAAATCTCCAAACAAAATGTCCCCTGTCCTCAGATCATGAAAAGAGTACTTAGTAGCCGAACAAGTCTATACTCTAATAATACATTTTTAAGAAAACCAAAATTTGGGATGTTTCGTTCTGAAACTTTTACGGCGACTGAATACAATAAATTCTTACTGGGTCCTGATGATGGAGACACATTCAGTCTCCGAAACGTTGGAAGCTCGTCGCACACTGACCTTATAAGACTTGCTCTGTTGTCTAAAGCTTTTTATTAATAAATTAAAGTATCTTATCTCATGTTAATCTAAATCATTACTTGTAGAATTATACATAAGAACATTACGAAACCAGGTTGTGAGGTCAGGTGGCCTAGGTGGCCGATAAAACTGGCTCAAGGTAGTGTCCAATAGTATTACATCGCCTACTTTATAATTTAACGATTCTAAATTTTGTATTTATTAGTTTTCTATGATTATTAAAATAAACAACGATTATTTTCTTAAACAAAATTATAAAATTTATCGTTGTCATGGGAAATAATTTTCGTTCTCTTTGAGGTAGCCTTCTTCCGAGGATAAAGGAATTGTCTCCATCTCCTTCTTGGACGCTCAATATCCTGTCTTCTAATAGGTAAGGTAATCTTTCACGTAAATATTAAATTTTTAAATATTATTGTTTAGACAAGTTTCGGAGTCAAAGGGAGAACCTTAAATTTTTTAAATGAATAATTGTGTAAAGAGAACTTCATACGGGAGTGTAAGTTCTGATGTTTGTGGGTACTGACCGTGCGTTAACCGTCAGGAGATGCAGTAAGGTTTATTCAGGACCAGACGACTTGATCAATTTACATTATGAACAAGGCTGTGTCCCCTTTGTAACCCTGAGCTAGTATCATAAATTACAGACTCACAGAAGACAGCCTTCGATATTCACCATTCTCATTTTACCCTGCATCTCATTCATTGCAGCTTAAAACATAAACTTTTTTCATGTTAACAAAAGTAACAAAATAGCTCGCTCTAGACACTAAACACAGCCTTTATATATAAAATAGGATTATTCGCGGGAAAACACGATGTTAAACATTGTAGGAGGTTTCAAAACATAACGAAATATGACCAAAAAGGCTGTAAAAATTATGGCAAAGCTCGGACGTACCGTAATTATCTCTCTTTAACATTGTGTTCTTTGTAAAACAGAGACGAGACAAATGCTTATCATGAAAAGGACAACGTTAAACGGAATATAACGGATTAAGTCACAGGTTCAGGCATCACGAACGATCGCCGTGTAGGGCTAATTAAAGGGACACGGGATGGAGAGATGGGCTCAAAAGCTGACTGCCTCCACGCACTTCTAACAAGAGGGCGTGATTGATGGAGCAACCAGCCTCACAATGCGTTCACTCTTAGGCCAGCGACGTTCAGTCCGGCACCTGACGTCTTTAAACGAAACAATGATATTTATCGGCATCAAAGACGCTCCGACAAAGAGCACAAATCATGAAGCTCCTCCTCACTACGAAGTTTTCTCCGTCCGCCCGTCCTCGTTTCATCTCTCTTGCAACCGAATATTCCTGTCATCTCCCTGCCCTCAAACACCCTCTGCGTATTACAGCCTCCCTTTTAGGCGACAGGTAAAAGACACAATTTTGCACATCTGAATGTTTTAGTCCATGGATAAGTTTCAAAAAAAAATTATTAAATATTAAATATCACGACACGAGAATAAGTAGGAAGTATTATCCGAAGTTCTTATAGCGGAAAATATGTCGGTGTTGTGTCTCCTTTAACTTTTAGATACGTACGACGTTTCGAAGCAACACAAACCTCCATCTTCAGGGCTGATCTTCGTCCGAAATATAAAACTTGGTGTTCATGATAACGGAGAAACATGATTCCATGTTTGGCAACATAATCCTAGGGATGATACGTAAATATGAAAAAATGCCAGGTGACTGGGGAAGTTAATCTGTGCCTTTCACCAAATATACCTCGTAAAGAGCTATCAAATCAGAGGAATGAGATGGGATAGCATATACTGTACACCATGAAGGAAAGAAACAACTCGGAAGAAATAAGTGTAGATGGAGAATAATATTAAAATACATTTTAAATGGTTGGAAATTGCACTGCATTCATTAGGTCTCAGTAGGTCGTTCTGGGAATATCGGGATGTTCGAACAGGGTGTTTCACAAACGTAACTTAAGACTTAGATTTAAAACTTCAACTGATAACTTGTCCAAAATTTATCCATATGATTATTTGCCAGAAATATGAAGGAACCTGTCTGCACGATTCACAGTTGGAAGACATTGAATCTGACGACGAACTGAACGCAGTTCTGCCCTACGTCCGTTACAAGTAAAAGCTTCATGAATGCGCGCGGTGGTCATTAGCGTAGCGGAACGTAGCTTTGCCTTCTTGAAAGAATAAAAAGAAATGTTTGTATGCAACAACAGTTATATCGATAACATTTGCAAGCCATCGAATTGTTTAAAAATAACAATAGGACAAGAAGATTTGTTGTTTGCACCAGTCGGCTAGCGGCAGAAACTTAAGAGAATCTCTATGGTAACATCGGACATCTGTTTCCTATCCATGCAACAAAGATTTAAGTGCGACCATAATTTATTTAATCTTACACTTGAATTAAGATACACAAACATTCAATTAATAACAGACGAACGAATGTTGGCGTACTAAAATAGCCTTTCGGTCCTACACGAGTAATATTCAGAGAAATATTTATGAATACTTGTTCAATTGCGGTCACTTGAAGTATGTACCATGTTTCACTTTTAAATTTACAAGTAACTGCGCTATCGCGGTGAACTCGGCAGCTGCTTACATTTCGCGTCAGTCTTACGTGCCCGAAGGCGTATCGTAGGCCTGTTCATTCCACATGTATCGCACAGTATCACAGCGAACGACTATAAAATTATAAAACAAAGAAAAATGTATCCATTTCTGAATAACCTAGTACTTTCAACGCTTTTAAATAAACATCTCCAAAATTATACCGAAACGTGAGATACTAATGGTAACATCTTTGTGTATCTCAACAATCTCCAGAAGATCACTACAATTCCTTCAAGCGCCACATAGTATCTTCGGTACAGAATCTCACGTTTGTATTTCGTAACGTCACTGATTCTCAGTCAAGAACATTTTAGGCGACACTGGAATAGAACTAGTCAAAATTCAAAGTAGACTAATAAACCTTCAGCGACAAACAAATTACTATTAATGACGTTAACTATTATTCAGCACTTTAAAACCTAGGTGTAAAAATATGTGGTCCCCTGCCTTATCAAATAATAATAATAATGTTTGATATGATTCTCAGAGTAAACAGCAATTATTTCCTTAAACAACGTTAACAAATTGATCTCTGTAATGGCGAAGACTTGTGTTTTCTTCGCGGTACGGACTGAATTATTAAATATTAGACGAGCTTCGGCTTCAAAGGGCTAATTAACCATATGATTATACAATTAAACAAAATGGCTCACCAATTAATCGACAAAGTAACCATCTGACAACTCACTCACAGTATTACTCGATTTTCACCTAATGGATTAACTAATATTTTGTTTTTATCAGACCCCGAAAGATCATTCCAGTGCCCACAGAATTTTAAAATCGGGCAGTTTTATGAATATATCAGTCGACGGTAAATAGTCTGAGATGGCTTAGGGAACCCAAAGGTTCATCACCGAACTAACCAAAGCCATCCACCGGTCCCTGTCCTATGACCGCAAAATCCAATCGCGCTGAGCTACTAACAGCGTTGTTAAATAAACCACACACGCAATGTACTGATATGACGTACAATGTCGATGGAGAATAGTGAAACGAGGTCAGTTTAAAGTAGGAGTTAACAGATAATACCGGTAGCTGGCAATCTTGTTATTTGCAGCAGAGTGGACAACAAATGAAACAAATCATTTCAACACTTCAATCCCGACAACGAGTAGCAGTAACATTCATTGAGTTACCTGACAACTGAAGCGTTCTAGCGTAGATTACGATAGCCTCTTGTTTCAACACCTAGAATTCTAGATCAATGGAATTCCTGAAGATGGTTGTCTTCTGGGTTGTTGCGTCGCGTAGTCTGCTAGAAGATTACCGACGTTTCAGAGGTAAACTTCTAGCATACTACACGGTGCAACAACCCAGAAGACAGCCATCTTACAGACTCACCGCTGTCTAAAAGTCTCAAATCCTACAATGAAATTCTAGTCTTTTCAGTTATGTTGCTCAATAAGCGTGAATTCTTACTAAAATGTTAATAGAACTGTTTAGTAACATTTAAGTCAATACCTCTGCAAAAATATTGGAATCGTAGAAATAAGACACACAACGGATAAGAAGGCCTATTATACCCAACACAGATTAAGTAGTTAATCTGTGTGAGGGGGAGGGGTAAATATAATGACAGGCTTACATAAACTAAATTTAACACCCACCGTCAGAAGTTGCTCACGACAGACCTAAACTGAAGACGTGCTGTGAAGATTAGTAGACCGTGTTAAAAAATACCATGGGGCAATTCGTGTTAACAGTTGTTCCCGCACAAGTTAAGGAGCCAAATAGATATCACAGCAACACCTGAAACCAGCTGCCCATCTTTTAGAAATCGGCCCACACCGAACAGCTGACAGGCGCTGCACCGAAGCGACATCTGTTTTTAAAATTTGCTAGCGGTAATTATCACATCCAAATCGAGACAGCAAATGAATGAACACGGCGTTTCATATCTCCAAATGGATTCAAATTTAAGACAATGAAGGCATTATTCTTCACAACATATACAGTTACTGGGCACGTCTAATTTGTGTACGTAAACAACCTTTTGTTCAACGAATTTTGTCAAGAGATCCACAAGCTTCTAAATTCCATCAGAAGAAAATGTTTTCGGTTCAGAATTACTTCGACATTTCTTTCGGAGAAAGACATTCACGACTCCTTTCTGGATAACAATTCTTACCAGACTACTAAAACGCCAGCTAACATCCTCAGAGCAAAGCAAATTAATTCTCAGTCTCCTTAAAAAATTATCTATGCTCCTGTATTGTCAGGTTTTTACATTAAAAAAGTCTTCTTAAAAAATTATCTATCCCCCTGTATTGTCAGGTTTTTACATTAAAACTTCAGCCCCAATTCTCGTAAATCATAAACAGACTTGCAATTGGTACTTTTCCAAGAAGAGAGTAACGCTCTCCGCCGACAGGTGTTAGCATTCCAGATGAAAATCAAAGTGTCTGGGGCACACGACTGAGACGTACGTATCACGGCCGGTTGCCACAGAGGCGCGTGGCTGTGGACGCTGGGAGCAAACAACATTCATTGGACGACTTTTTTTTCCTACAACTGCATTTTTTAGGCAGCCAAGAACAGTTCGCCTACCGACAACTGTTAAAACAAGAACCACTTTGCGCTGCATTCGCGTATCGATAGTACCAAGCTCAAGATTGGAAGCAAACGTAGAATGCGGGGAAAGAGAACTATATTTGAGCGCAAATCGTAATCAATGGGTAATCCGCAGTGTCAAACTGAATTCTCACCGCCATCACACGCCTATGATAAGAATGGTTCGAGATTTACCTTAATTTCACCATAGATCTTCACGGCGTGGTGCTTAATTAAGCACGGCTCTGTACTCAATATCCCCCCACCCCATCCCCGGCCATACTCTACTATGGTATTTACAAGGCAATACGTTTTGGTTTGCACAAGACATCATTCATAACAACGTTTTTACACGGTTAAAGTGACTATATAGTCCCACACATGTTTCATGTCCTGACACATCATAAGGACGAGAAACACTACAAGATTTTTCCTTCTCCCTCAATCACGACTTGAGGTACAAGATTTATCCCATCTCCCTTCTTGATATCCATCAACTCAGCTGCTTTTTTTTTGCAATTCCTGAGATTTCCAGCTCAGAGGGGGACAAGAATAAAACAACATCTAAATAAATTTCGCGCTTGTGTCCGTGCCCACTGCTGGCAAAAAGAGATGATGCCCCACGCCTTATAAAATCTTGGATCCGCCACTGACACAAAGTGCTTGCGGTGAACGGGTGTCATGGCGCTCTCATTATTACGACTGACAACAAGTCAGAGCGAAGTGTGTCCGCCGGTACGTTCCACTTTCAGGACAAAAGGCGGGAAAAAAGCCGCTGCTGTGTCCTGGACACGGGGCAAAACTTGGCGTTTAAAAAAGCTCGCCTTGTGTGAGATTGACTAACTCCGTGGCGCCAGAACTCCCAAGGGTTCATCACTCATCACGATCCTGAGCCAGTTCTACATCTCTGAAACCTCCCTCTATAAAATACACATTAATGTTATCCTTCCATCTCCTTCTTGGTCTTACAATTGGACTTTTCTTAAGAGAAATAAGATAGCCGGCAGTCTTCTGGCTTGTTGCGCCATTTGGTAGAATTTTACCGACGATTACTCATCGTCCTGATGATGGAGGCAGAAAGCACCTCTGAAACGTCGGTGAACAACTTTTACCAGTCCACACGGTGCAACAAATCGGGAAGACTGAGGGGTATCGGCAGCAGGAACCTAACACACATTAAGAAACAGAATAGAGAAAATTACACAACGAAGAGCTTTATAATTTGTACTCTTATTCACTTGCTCGATCGTCAGCGTGACCAAGATCAAGGATTACGAAATGCGCAAGAGATGAAACACGCATGGGGAGATTAAAAATGCGTACAACATTTCAGCACAAAATCTGAAAGAAAAATTATAAGATTTTAAACTTCCACTGCAACTTCATTGCAATGAAGTTCTGTCGTGAGACCAGAAGTTACCAAAGACGTCATCAAACTAACAGCGTGTGTGAACTGGATTCAGCTGGCTCACATTAACAGGCAGTGACGGACACTTGTGAGCACTCTAATGAAACGTCGGACTCTATAAAAAAGTTGAGAATGTATTAACCAGGTGCGCGACTATCAGTTTCGTGGAATCATTAACGTTAACAACAGCCCACGTTACAATTTTCAGTATTACAACTGAACAATGAAGACTCAGATCTCGTAATTAGTGACTTTTTTCCAATGACACACTTAAGTTGGCAACACCTATGTATATCGGCGTCACTGACAATTATTCTTAATTACTGAGTCAATTCTCTACTGCAAAGGCGGTTAAGAAATTACCTACGTATGTAGTAAAAGTTGTATTAGAGTCATGCTACGTAGTACAAGACTACGAAGTGCTGTAATTAGCATTTTCAATCCAGTAACAAATTCAACAGTACCGTACCTTGATCCACTTTTCACTAGCTACAAGACATCAAGTTCATTTATAGCAATTTATTTTGTATTAATTAATGTGGTCATAGATTTCACTCCCTAAAACACGTGTGCACATTACACACACACACACACACAGCAGAATATCTCAGTCGCCTTTTACGGAAACCAAAAAATTCATATCAGCTGTTCAGTGGATTCAACAAAAAGTAGATTAATCCACCTCACACTTTTATGTCCTACATTTCTACTATCCGTTTTGACATTTTCGACCCATCAAAAACTACATTCCCCAAATAGTCACTCTGTTCGCCCATCTCTTAGTATTAATACCTTATTTCGGAGGTGTATCATTCAGCCAGTGAATCAGAAATGATGTTGCAACCAGTAGCGTTGTCTCGAGGACGCAGCCAGCAAACAACCTGACATGTAAATTCAATTTCTTTGTTTTCTTACACAAAGTTCACTGCTGCTTCTATTTTCCTGTCAAAGCCAGCTGAATGTACATTCCGATACGTTGCACCTGAATCGAATATATTTCAATGATGATTATGTACGTACGTTGTTAAGAAAAATACGTAGAACCATATAATATTCCGAAGAGATTAGAACTGTTTGCACAGCAAGGCCTACGCCCTGAGTTCCAGAAATGCAATTCGTAGATCATTGTCTAGGGTAAATCGAGGATATAACGTACTATGTCTGCAATGTTATGAAAGCATGCCTATTTATCACAAGACAAAGAAAGTATCTTAATTTACTTTACTGATTGGTCCTTGCTTCATTCTTCCTTGCACTTATTTTATTATTTCAGTCTGTCTTCCCTATCATCGTGAATGTAAACCTACACATTAAAACTTATTATATTTTTTCTAGCAAAACCTGATAGCATTTAAAACCAAAGATACTTCAATAATATTGACATTAGAATTAATACATTTTTTTAAAAAAATCCATCAAATTTCTCTTAAAAATTATCAGCCATTACATACACAATACTATATAAAAAATATGATAATCACCAACCATCTTTATAATCTGAGCACTAACACAAACATCTGAAAAGCGCAATCTGTCATACTTAACCTAACACAGCCAAAATTCTGTTAGAGAAGTATTGCTGTTTGGAGCAACACCTGTATTATATTCTTAAGTTGTTGACCACAGAGCTATCTTCAGGTCAACACTTTTGTTCGCATCCTTGTGCGTGATTTTCATTAATTTGGGAACGGACGTATGGTTTGTGCAGATCACAATTCCTGTAGCATCTTAAACTGCGGGGGG
>NW_019059631.1:77492-88264 GCF_000696155.1 Zootermopsis nevadensis
ATAGCGGGTGTTGTTCATTTGGATGGGCACTGCCTAATCAAGAGCGAGTCTTAGCGTCTTAAAAAGAAGCTTGGAACGAATAATATTCATCTCTCTCTCTCTCTCTCTCGTTCAGCCTCTTCCTTTGAAATAAAGAGCAGTAGAATACCAGGTTCATTAACTCTAAAACCTGCAGCCTCTTTGGATAAAATTAAAAAGAGAAAAGTGTACGGCTTCTAAATTTCCTATGCAGTTATCAATTACACGACGGCAGCAAAAGCGAATTGTATGTTGTTTTCTCGTTTACACAGGTACAGCCATTGCATGCACGAGAGATGTGTTACTCCGACGCCTGCATCCTCTTCTGTCTGCCTCTACAGAGGTTATATACCCCCTCGCCACCTCTCACCCCCCCCCTCGCTCACAAAGTACATAGATTCATTCTTATGTTAAATACTGGTTTTCAAGAAAGGAAAAAAAAATTAGTAATGCTTTAACGTGCATATTAAGCAGTCTGTAACTTTTTCTTGTGGCGGAGTAGTAAGGCAGGGAAAAGACCTGTTAGGTCATTGTCCACTTATTGGCTCCAAGAGCGTGAACAGAGCGGAGTGGCTATGCGCACAAGATAAAATAATAAATATCATGCCCACATGGCATGTTATAAATTTTTCGCAAGGAACTGAAAGACTGTAAATTATAAATATGACAATCTGAACGTGCCGTAAAATATCGTATCAAACTATATTAACACAATGACAGCTGAGAAAGCCAATAAAATAGCCGTATCTTCTCACAAATGTTCCGTAATTCGGAACAGAGACTCTGAAGTACATCTCAGAAGTAATGACTGCGAAAACACAGGGCGGCTAGTTCAGAGTCGCTGACAAGTTGGAAAAGGATTACGGTCACTAATGTCCTCCGTATTTCCTACTGAGCTTCACACTCAGATGTGCTGAGCTGATTTGATCTCGGTTCATAATCGCTCAATATAATAAATACATTTACGCTGAGCTCATACAAAATTTCCTGATTTTATTAAATAAATAAACAGTGCTTATTCCTAGAACCAATCTGAATGTAACAAAAAATTTATTACTTCGATATGACATTAAGCATTTCTTTATCTGGCCACCAAGATAACCTGACCTCAATATTCTTGATTTATTTAATTATAAGACAGAGCATACCAAAAATAAAACATGTTAAAAATATAAATAACATTTGATATAATGTACTTACTTTATATCAGGACACGCAGAGAGAAATGTTATAATTAGGTGTATTTTATAATTAATCGCAAGACAACGCATAATATTAAAAACAAAGACTTCGCTCCTTAAATCATATTTTGCATGTCAGAGGAGTGCGTTAACAATAGCAAACACTAACCCAGAATGAACTGCGCATAAGTTTTAAAAGATTGGAAACATTCACAGTTAGGTGTAGATGATCTGACGTACGTCACGAAGTTGTTTAACCTCTCGATCACAAGATAACCGGCTGAGACAAGTGACTTACACACACAAACAAAACGAAAAGAACAACAAGAAACACTTGAAGCCTTTAATTTCCATTCACGCATACCAAAGATATGTAAGAGTTTAAAAATTGTTTAGAAAAACTTGAACTGACAACACGTGACCGAAAAGGAAGATGGAGGATGATGGTTGCAATAAATAAAAAATATATAAATTGCAACAGATACAGTAGATTGGCTCCGAGGTCTGGATGTGGAAATCAGGCACGCACGCACGGACAGGTAGAAGTGGGCTGGTTGTCTGCTGACTACTAATAAGAACAGGTAGCAGGAGAAACTCTGGGTCCAGCAGAGACTACAGAGCCAAGACCCAGCATCCGCAAGACTCACTTCGCTCTCTTATATCCAAGGCGTCGACTCGGAGTATAGCAATTGGTCACTTAGCAAAGCACGCGTAAAATTTTTTTAAAAAAAAGTCATGAAAAATTGAGAGTTCGCAAGAATACGGAGGGAATGGTGAAAAGAGTCCTTCTTAAAAAAGCTGATAGTCGCTCAGGTGGTCAACAAATTCCCAGCACTTAACTGGACCGAAAATGTATCGCCGTGTTCACATCAGGACGTCAAACCCCTGTCCCAAATATCACCTGTACCCATCCCACATACTCACATGCTATTTTTTTAGCTTTAATTTTAATATTATCCTCCCAAGTGCACGCCTACTGATGACTGAAAGTACATTTAGCCCCTAAAATAAAGAGTCCTGTCAAACAGTAAGTTAGAAGCACTTTCCAACGAGCATGAAAATCGGTAAAAACGTCGGATGATTTTTTTTTTTTGAGTAGGTGATGAATATCTACGGCATCTTCCGCGTGTTCTTACTAACAAATATAAAAGCTCCTTTGTCCTGTTATAATGACGTCACCAAAGCTTAACAAGTATTCTTATACTTGGGGCTGCCTTTTAAGTAGAACATCCTGCATTTCTCTCCAACATGCAATCACGTGACCATAGCAGCGGCGATCAAATTGTGTACAAAGACTCGACATTTTAATTGACAAGTTATCAGGTTTATGAAAACGTCAGAAAAACACTTTAAGCACCATACGTTTCTCTACGTACAAGCCAATTAGAAGTTCAACGTAAAATTGCAGTGAGAATGCAATGCAAATTATTGAAACATTTGCGCTTACAACGAGACACAGGACTTCAGGAAGACAAAACATTGATATTCATCCAGATGTGAATTAACAAGTTCTAAATCAGTCCATTGACAAGTGGTTACACACGAAATTCAACAAGTGTCATTCGGCTCAGCTAGACAATAAACCTTCATGGGGGATGGGCAGGGCAGACAGAGCGCACATTGGGAGATGAGAAATACGTTAAAGCTTTTGGTTGGAAGTCCTGAACCGAATAGACCACTCACAAGACCTAGGCATAGATGGAAATTGAGTTGGAGGGTGTAGATCGGATTTATCTGACTCAGGATGGTACTGGTGGCTGGTCACCTTATAGCCTAAGTGGTGTTACAATCATCTAACGTGTCGGAAATGCCTATTGACTGTGGAGTAATGGAGAGAGACAAATCATAGCACATTAAACCAGGATATCCGATGTCTGACGACGGAAATTCGTTTTCGCCACGGCAGACTTAAAAGACGTAAGGCACACAAAACTTTTAACCTTACTATACGGTTGTGAAAATCGACTCTCGTCCTAACTGAAGAACGCAGATTGACATTGATATTTAAGTTGGCCACGGTTTTGAAAATCAGGGTTGCCAACCACTACACAGCGTCATAATCCAGTGGGTCACAATGCAAAGACTGACAGCGTAATATATCTGACGCCAAGAGAGGAACTAAGCCTAATTTCATATTCTTAGGCCTCAAATAAGGCCAGATCCAAAGGATTCCCAAACGAGATATCTCGTACGTAGCGTGGAAATGCTTAATACAATCCACGAGGTTTCCCGATATGAGTTACCGTTATGTTGCCTTATAACGCGCCTTAGTTCATTTTTCTGCTTAGTACACCCCTGGTCCAGCCCTACAGGTAGGAAGAGGCATTGATGTTGAAACAGGTCGGGATCCTCCTCCAATGAAACCAATTATAGCACCTTACTCACTCCCAGAACAATGAACTCTTCCTGCCCCACGTTGCCAGCAAGGAAGTTTAAGCGACGTTACACATTAAAAGGATCCTAGCAGCATGTTCCTAAAGCGTTCACTTTTATTCGGAATTCAATTTATTTGAAATAAGATAACTAACTGTCTTTTGGGATGTTGCGCCGTGCAGTCTGGTGGCCACCGACCGAAGTTTCGGAGGTTCTAACATTCCACATAATGAGGACGATAATGGAGGCTGTAAGCACCTCTGAAACGTCGGTAAATTAAAAGTAACATCCCAGAACATAGCAATCTTAACAGTCGCTGCCATAAGAACACGAAATCTTACCTTGTTTGAAATACAGTGGAACCTCGATATAACGCGGGTTTCGAGGGGCAGCTTCAGTATCCGCGTTATATGTGAAATATGTAAAACGTACAGCCGCGGTGTAATGAGGCGCGGTATATCGAGGTTCCACTGTACACTGATTGTAACGATACACTGTGAGGTAAACGGATTACGTAAAGGAGTAAAATAAACTCTGACGACGACTGTACTTCTATACGAACTATACTAAATACTTTTACTAGCCCATTATGCAAAACTCGTATTATTCCTGAACACATACCAACACATTTGTATTTTATGAGCGTCGTCTGAAAATTTAAATTTCTGAAGTCTACTTTCGGTTTATTAAAAAAAAAATTTCAAATACTGCTACCTAAACACTTTTCAAAAGAACCTCTACATAACAAGTAATCACAAAAAGAACGTGTAGGTAAGGTTATAATCACAATTTCCAGAACTCGACAGTAATCATAATAAAATTGATAGAAATTCTGTGGCGTTAACTGTTGTTATTCCAAAACATGGAACAACTGAACGAATCTGCATTTGAACGGAATCAGTACAGTTCCTTCCAAGGTTTACATTTAGTCCTTTAAGCACAGGGGTAGAAATACGTAGACCCGATTTCATAATCAACAACTTTGCATTTCTCTCCTAAAGTATTTATCGGTTTCGAATAAACATCGATTATTTTCTTAAACAATATTAACCAGCTGATCTTTGTCATGGAGATGAGGTACGTATTGAACATTTAAATATTATTTAGGCTACCAAGAGGCGTTAAGGTAACTTAAAATGACATGCCCTTCCTACCAAATTTGTGAGCGACAGCTTGTTCCAAACCCACTCTGAAGAAAGCATCCAACTACATCACAGTCTACTCTTTGAACCAGCCTAATAATAATAATAATAATAATAAATCGGTAATGTTTATTTTTATGTCGATATTAAATAACAACCTTCCCACATCTGTATCATTAAAGGTCCACTGAAACGAAATCAAATAATGAAAACTCGGTTAATTGAACACACAATCATTTTCTGTGACGCTGTAGAGAAGGTGAATTGACCACTTACAAAGCACGCACGCACGCACGCACAACCAGAAGCAAGTTTACATACGTCACAGCTGTGCCGATATGTGCTGACAATAAGGACGACTCGACTACCGGCCTGATACAATGGCCGCTGACTGCCCGCTTTCTCATTGTCTGTCAGACTGGCAGCGTAGATCCAAATATAGGGGTCCATTGTGTTGAACAAGTGTAACAAATTCGAAACTTGTACCTTATCACCATTAACAATCATTCCTCCTTTATGTACGCATGCATAACAAACATGGCGAGTCAGCGCAGTTACAATTGAGATCGGGGAACAGTATACACCTTTCTCTCAAACAGTGGACTGTAACTCAGACGTAAGAAGAACAGATTTGATACGTATTTAGAAATAATAACTGGCTCTCCGACCAATTTAAAGTTATTTTCCCTTTTACAAGCTGTTTAATGATGTCTTTCTGATAATGTTTTATCTGTTAGGGTAATAAAATTAAGGAGAATTAGATGGGTGGGACATTTAGCACGTATGGGAGAGATAAAAAATTTAAAAAAAAAAAAAATGTACAGTGAAAACCAATGTATTAAAAAAATGCATTATTTGTGCATCCATATATTCAAAAATTATCTGTCGAAATTATGAGAAAAAATTAACTTTGATTTTAAAATAATATTCTTGCGAATATATGACAGATATTGCCTGTTTTATTCATTATTATTATATTATCTATGTTTACATGTAAGAATAATAGTAAACACAATAATAATAACTCATTATGTTTCAATTTTTCACTCCAAAAAAATGTCTATAGTGTATCTAAATCTAATATGGGGATATATAATTTTATATGTGGCCCGCGGAGTTATGATGCATTTCCAAAGTGGCCCGAAAGATCATTTGAGTTGGCCACCCCTGGTCTATACCTTATTCTCCACTTCTTGTTTATAACCTTGTGCTCACATTGAAGGTTTATTTATAAAAAAGCTGAGGTATTCTGAGAAAAATGCAGTAGTCAAACGAAACTACAACCTGATAACGTAGTAAACAATACATAAGAATGCAATTTTTCACATATTAACACATCCGCAACTTATTTGGAATAAAAAATGTTTGATACAAAAATAAAATCCCGTAGTTATTTTGCTGTGGCATAAACTATGACACTTCTTTCTTTGTGCATAAGTTACAAGAAATGCGAAAATGTGTACGGCCGAGTTTATTCGTTGTTACAGGATGAAGAGTACCAGTCAGATTCTCGATTTTTTTTGTAGGACCAATCAAAGTGAATGATTTTAGTCGAAAAATATAAAAGGAAGAGGTCTCTTGTGGGGGATAGAGTACAATATTAAAATGTACCTTAAAGAAATCGGATGTGATATGGCTTACATTTAAGAGGCTCGAGATAGAATCAAACGATGGTGTCCTGTGCATATGGAAAGACTAACATCATTCCGTAAAAGACGAATCATTTCTTGATTAGTTTAGCTGCTGTTAGCTCCATGGAGTTACTTAAATGAAAAAAAAATCAATGTTTAAATACAGGTCCTGGTTCCCAAAACTTTTCGTATGGAAAACAAAATATTATTCTGGGTTGTAACATAATGTAACTTTGGTATGCACCTACCTACGTTCAACTGAAACGTTGTTAAACAACCACCTATTAGAATATATGACGTCACAACACACAAAACCAAAATCGAAATAAAAGTCGATTTTATTTCATTTATTTTCGTCCTAGAAAATACTTCATTTACCCTCTGAAGCTGAAACTCGTGTAAATAGTATTTACGAACTGAGTCCGTACCTCAAAGAAAACACGACACTTTACCATTACTAAGATCAACTGGTTAACGCTGTTTAAGGAAATGATCGCGGTTTACTCTGAGAATCATAGTTCGTCTGAATAATATTTAAGAATCCAGTCCGTACCGCGAAGAAAACACAACTCTTCACCATTACTACGATCAACTGGTTAACGCTGTTTAAGGAAATGATCGCGGTTTATTATTAGAATCATACGAAAGGTCATGAACACAAAATGGAGGGAAATTAATTCTTAAAGTAGGCGGTACAAACAATTACCATCGGGGATTAAAGTGGTAAGCGTCCGCTCCGAGTTAATGCAACAGAACATAAAAGCAGTTTTTTTTACAAACGATAACTGCACAATGGTTTTTCATAAAAATCGTGATCACGCTACTAAGAATCCCCACGTCGTCTCTAAACACAGACATACATTTTGTTTGTCAACAACAAGGAAAATTTCTGACAGTTGCATGTTAATTCAAAATTTCTTTTTTGTAACAAAGAGGCAAATTTTTCCAACACCCTGCAAACGTGGGAAGGAAATACCTATTCATATTCATACAATGTTATTACCACGTTCACAGAAGTTTCTTTTACATCTTTGCTTCTGTAATGAACGAACCGAGGAGGAAAATCCCAGTAGCACTGTTAAAATAATGCTAAGAGCAGCTTCCAATTTGAGTGAAAAAAAAAGAGAGAGACTGATGGAAGTGAGAAAAGATTACAAAAGCCCAATTGTTTCTTAATGAGAAGTAAAAAAAAAGACGTTATATAAGTAGATTCTAGAGGCACGGAGCAGATATTTGAATAGGGCGCTCGCTATCTGTATGGAACAACATTCACGAAGACATGCCTCGCATCCCAATGAATGGAAAGTCACTTACACACAGAAAATAAGAATGTCTTTCTCTGTGTGTGTGTGCTTTTATCTTTTTTATCATACTCTTTTAGAAGTGCTGGTTAAATTATTTGAACAGCATCCTCGCTACTTACCGATGCTTTTACCTACATCTCCGTCTGTTTTCGATTGTTACATACGTACAGTAGCAGGTCGCGCATCTCGGCGCAACAGCGACACAGGTGTCATACCACACCCCCCCGTCCCGCAATTTCTAACCTTTTACGAGCGAAACAAGACCGAGTAATAGGAGAGGGCGCATTGACTAGACCTCGCTGTGGAGCGCTCAAGTTTCGTATTTTGAAGGTCCCGGGTTTAAGTCTCCGTCCTCATACCGGTAATTACGAGACTTATTTCGTGGTTTTCCTCGGGCCCTTCAAGGAAAATGCCGGGAAAATGTCTTAGAACATGTCCATCCGCTTCCTTCCATATCCCTTCCATTCATTAATTATCCTGTCATTCAATAACTCTGTTTTGCCCGCAGAGTATATTTACAGGTTCCATACGATCTCATAATAAACAGCGATGATTTCCTTAAACAGCGTTAACCAGTTGATCTTCGTAATGGTGACGAGTAGTGTTTTCTTCGCGGTACGGACTGATTTCTTAAATGTTATTTAGACGAGCTTCGGCTTCAAATGGTCAATAAATTATCAGAATAAACAGCGATGATTTCCTTAAACAGCGTTAACCAGTTGATCTTCGTAACGGTGACGAGTAGTGTTTTCTTCGCGGTACGGACTGATTTCTTAAATGTTATTCAGACGAGCTTCGGGCTTCAAAGGGTTTACGCAGCCCAAATTTCAAGCATCCATGCATCGCCGTTGATCTAAACGTACTTGGAATAGTGAGTCACTTTACGACACTCGTTCCTTAGGACAGTTTAGCACCCGCGCAGTTATATACTTGTGCCATTCTCTACGTGTAGGTAAACACAACAATGTTAGGTCCTCACACAACAAGGCAGCCTACTGCAATAACGCTACACCGTCCTTCGGGCCAATGTTCTTCATAGTACTGGGTGTTCCATAAACCCCAAACGCACACGAGTTCAACCAATCACTTCAAAATAAATAGTATGCAAGATATAAATAAACTCTACCAAATATCATGAAATTATTATTGTGAAAACTACAATTCTGGAGGATAATATTAAAATTAACTTTAAATAAACAGGTTGTAAGTGCATTCAGCTGACTGAACATGGGGTCCAGTACCAGGTTATTGTAATTATGAGTAGCTAAAGCTTGTCACGTGTTCACACGTGAGACTCTCACGGCAGTGAAGATGTCGATATTGGTCTTCTGGGTTCTAGTGTCCTGAAGATGGAGGCCGTATGTCCCACCGAAACGTCGGTATCTAACTACACGCTCACGTGGGCTTTACTACGCGTTTCCGACCCGTTCTCCTCATTTAATAAAGACAGATTTTAAACGAAACCATGGAACTGGCTTGGCTTTGTTGTTCAATCCGTGGACTCAGGCACCATAATTCTCTGAAGGATTAAGATTCTTTTGTTATCGGCTTGGTTCATTATAGATTCAGAGTCGCGGGTGACAAAGCTAACATTTCGATGTCAGTAGGACTTCTATTCAACACAGTCAAGGGAAAAATCAATACCACACATGTACAGGATGTTTCACAAAATAAGTAGGCATTTCTAATTCAAGTAAATGTCCTAACATAAAGCAACAGTACAAATAAGATATTGTAAATGCGTCATATTGTGATTATAAGTATTAAAAATATATTAAAAATTTTATTGCCGTCAATCACAAATATAATATTGTTAAAAGATTAAAACATCAATTAACGTTCCCCTTCGAGTACTCGATTACATAGGAACTGCACGACTAGTTTCGGCTATAATTTAGCCATCAATGGGTGTTATGTAGTTAAAACTTATTACCAGCCACGATACATTACAGTCCAATACATCTCCGTTTCTACTATATACGATTACGATATTACTTCTTGGTCCTACATAAAATATTGACGACACTACAAAATACAAAAATACAAACCTAATAACAGTGACCTGTGATAATACAACGCAACGGAGAAATATATAAAGGACAAGAACATCATCAGAAAATGAAGAATATAAATTATAAAAAACAATAAAAATCAGTAATTCAGTGATAAGTTTAAACTACATAACACCCGTTGATGGCTAAATTATAGCCGAAACTAGTCGTGTAAGTTCCTATGTAATCGAGTACTCGACATTCTTACATGGAATCGTTGCATATCTCAAATTATACTGTGTATTCACAAACACAGTAGTTTTGACCTAAATCTGAAGGGTAAATTACGGTATTGAATATATGTGTGTCATTACAAACTACAAAAGACGCAGAGAGCTATGTGACGGATGCAAACCACAGCAGCGTCGAGGTGACGCTATTATGGCTTTTAAACGTCTATATATACGAGCATACTGTTTGAATTGACGACAGAAACTTGGAAGGGGGGGGGGGTTATAATTGTGTTAGGTGTGATTTTAATAATCAATGCAGCTATTGTTCCTCACCAGAAATCCAAAACTCGCTACAGACTGTAAACGCGAATACCAGGAGATTTACCGCAGCGTCGCGACGAGGCAACTACACATCATCACGTACGTGTGTATGTTGGCAAAAGAGACGCTGCTCGCTATGCATATTACAAGAATTTCCTTTTAAATAAACATAATCCCCGCAACACGTCAATCAGCTAGATTATTACTGGAAACATCTGTTCTATTTTTGCTCATCGGTTAATAGTGATGATGACGTGGATAAAATCATTAATCGGGTACTTTGCCTGGATCACAAGGCCAAACTCCTAGCTGGGATTTTCCTTAAACTTCTCCATAGAATTTGCAGTTTCTCTGAAAAGGACACAGTGATATTTTTTTTTATTCCTGTCTCCAAACTAATCAAAGCTGCAATGACCGTGCTGACAAATACGGCAGTAAAATGGTTACCTCCTCATAATCTGTGCTGAAACCTTGGTTTCTGTGTGAGTGCTGTGATGAACTGACCGTCAGTTAGGGTCATTGAGAGGTCAAGGAAACCTGAGAGGAAGTCTTATCCTCACAATCATTCGGCAACCGAG
>NW_019059631.1:94196-121217 GCF_000696155.1 Zootermopsis nevadensis
TTTGTACCCCCAAAGTTGTTGGTGTATAATTCAAGTTATACATAATATATAATCTACATCTAAAATAAATTAAATAAATTAGAATACTGATTATTCAGTGTTTAACATAAAATAACATTTTTTTTAAATTTCACGTACCCCCTAAGATGTCTTCGCGTACCCTCGGGGGTACGCGTACCCCAGGTTGAAAACCACTGCCCTATAAGAAGACAGTCGTTGGTTTCTGAACAAACTGTAGTGAAATCAAAGTATTTACTATAAAAAGTTATTTGTTAATAAATTTTCAATTCATATGCATAACACTAAGCTGTTAATTAGTTATTAAGATATACATTAAAATGAATAATATTTGCATATCTGTATTACCAACTCGCTTTAGGCATTAAGGCAGCGCTAAGTTACGAAGGCCCTGTACCTAGACGGAGTTCATAGAAAACAGCTGACTATGAATTTCCGTAAAATTAGTGTACAAGCAAAGATACCAAAGGAACATAATTAGCCCTTTTCCTCGATATTGATTTACAGCCTGTACGCGTATAGACGTCCACCCTCCTCTATTTTGTCATTCATAACTACTGTCAACTTGTTTTTCTTATCAAAATAGCTTTATTTCTGGGAAAAGAAAATTTCCACGCACGTCTCTGCCAATAGCCTTCCTCTCCACGACGAATAAAAGAAAGACGACATAGGGGGAGAGAGAAAGGGAGAGAGAGAGAGAGAGAAGTTGGCTGAAAAGAAAGGAGTCGATGTGGTGGAGTGGGACGTAGTTTCTTGAAAAGCAAAGGAAACTCGTTCGACATTAGAACGGAAATGTTATGTGATTACCAAAGTAACCCTGTCTGTTCGCTGGGAAACGCAGAGGTAATGGAAAAAGAGAGGGATGGAAAGAGGTGCATAGAGAATAAGAGTACAAATGACAGAGCGCAACTCCAGCTTACATTTTAAATAATAAAAAGGAAAAGTTTACATAATGGGCGCACAAAAAAAATCACATTGAAGGAAAAGTAGAACCGGTTACTTGTGACGTGAAGTTCAAACAGACATCGGTGGTGTTAGCGGTGAACAGAATGAAAACTCACAGGGAATTTGGAAATTAAGGGTGAGGGGGGTGGCGGGGGCGGAACAGACAGAAATGAAGTGGGAGAGGGGAGTATCTGGGGGGTGGGGGGGATCTACAAACAATCTTATTTTTGTTCAACTTTCATCATGAGAAATGAAAACAGCTGTTAAATCCCTCGCGAAAGAAACTTAGTCTGGAGCAGGGGTGACCATCTGAATTAAATGCGCGGGGTCTAGTTTGCTCTATTTTTGGTGACACTGATGAGATCTGACAGTTGAAGCTAATTGTCAGTCTACATCCTACAGAAATGTTCGCTGACCCCACCCCCTCACCCCCATAGGTGTTAGTTGCTAGGCACCAAGACCGCTTAACTTCATTCCTTCGCATTACGCTGGGTCCTGGCACAAGGGAAAATTCATGGCTCTCACATGAATCGAATTGTCTGTAAATTCATATTCTTAAGAGGGTCATGTCATATTCGAAGTCCGTGGTCTTCCTTTACGTGACTGGTAATGAACTGCGAGAAGTCACGTTTCAGTCGCCAAACAGCAAATGAATAAGTTACAAACCCAGACCCTCCCAGAGAAAAGGAAACCCAAATACAGATAGGACTCGGTTTACGCCAGCTTCACTTTTGCGCCTCTCATAGATCACGATTGGAGGGGTTTATGAGTCATGACTGTGCCCGACTTAATAGACGCAGATGGTCCCGACATTTAAATAAAACTTACATTGTAATAAAACTATAATAATAAATGATAAACTACGGCCTACAATTTAATTAATTAAACAAAAAACTGGATTATGTAGAAGTTGGTGGCATAAATGATCTCCTTGAGAGTCGTGATGAAGAGCTTTCAACGGAAGATTTAGAAGAACAACTGTCCAAAGAAGACAAAGGAGAGTGAAGCTGACATTGCAATGCAGGTTAGGACACTAACAGCGGAATCAATGCAAGAGGCCATTGCTCTTATTATTAAGGGATGTGAGATCTTCTGTAGCAACGACCCCAACTGGGAGTGGAGCTCAACCGTTAAGAGAGGAAGTGATACAGTTCTACAGCCACACTGTAATTTATTATCAGGAAAAAAGAATACCAAACAGACATCTATTCTATCGTTTTTAAAGCAGTAAATTTTCTTTGTTTTTCTTAAACATTACACAGATCTCTACCTGCTTTCCTTTTGCATCGGCGTCAAACATAATATCTCCTCAGTGAGCGACAGCAGCAATGCGTTTACGCTAATAGACCCAAATTAATTAGCGTAGTCTCACTGCTTGTGGTTTTCAACGCTGTGGGGGTTTCAGCTGAAGGGAGGCAAAGATGATAGTTTAACTCGCCAGAGATTTGTGGGGTATCGATTGGTAGGGTGACGGAGAGAGAAATTGTGCTAATTTTTATGCGGACTGGTAATAAAAATCCAACCGACAGATATTGCAAGGAAATAAAAATTGGTAGGTCACGTGTCTCGTCACCGCCCTGATGATAGAGGCAGTAAGGGCCTCTGAAACGTCGGTAAACTTCCACCAGTCTACACGGCGTTACAACCCAGAAGACAGCCATCCTCGGATTAATAGTAGTTTATGTACTAGAATTATTAATTTTGGGGAGCAATTAGAGACTTGCAGCGTAGAGACAAATTGTATCAGCAAAGCAGTTCGTTCGCAAGTGATTTATGAAGAAATGAATGTGTCAGCCCCGACTTAGACAGCTTATAGCAGTAAATTGTGAAGATTTTAACAGTTTAATTGTTCCAAAAACAATTAAAGTGTTATTCCAAAAGTAACTTCCTCCGAAGAACCTCACATTCGTTTACTAGTTTTCCTCAGTTACTAAGTGTATTGCTAATAGTGAGCCCCGTGTTTAATAAATTGTCTTGTCAGTTACGAAACGCGTCATTGCTCAAACCTGCCCACTAATTACTTATATAAAAATGACAAAATTCAACACAACTCACTCATATTCTTTCATATGCACCGTAGAAAACATTTAAGAAATTGCAAATAAATATGTAATAGGGGTAAAAATTCATGTCCCATCTTTGACTACTGGCAAAGAAAATTGTTGTATTTTTATATATTTACAGGAGGCTTAGAAATGATCACACAAAAATGTCAAACGTTCACACCAGATGAAATTGTTTATATTCTCTTTGGTTCTGTACTTCTAATTTCCTCTCGTTTTTCCCCCCTCTGATTTCTTAAATGGATGTCCATTTCTTTCGGTAAAACATTTCTCTACTGTCTTAGGTGTTTCGTCTATCTCGTGCGTGTTTCTTCTCCTGCTCCCCTTCTGGGCGTTACATGTCGTAATGAAGAAGTTCAGTTTCCACAAAAATTTAAGCCTACAGCTTCGGTTTTTGTAAGAGCCAACAAATGTCTCTTGTCATTTGTTCAACCAGAAACTTAAAAAAAAAAGAGAATAACGTGACAGGGAGAGGCGATATGCATCTCGCGAAGTAAATCGACTGCTCACCGACGGCAATCCCACTGAGATATGAAAAATAATCACTCAAAAATGTCCACCCATATGTCATTCGTTACTTAGCAACAGAAATACGTCGCATCTCCACATGTGTTCCTTCATACAAAGAATATCCAAGTAGACAAAACAAGCTATCTGAGGCGTAAAAAATTAATATAAGAAAAGGAAACCTCGCATTTACAAGCGGTTCGATTAATTACCACTGCCAAAATACATAAATAAAAGAACATAAGAACAAAGCATCTGGAACGCAGTAGTTGGACGAGTTCTAACCGAGGCTTTCAATTTAAACATTCTACGCATGTGAACGGAATTTTTCCAGGTGGGACAACTGCATCATGCGAACTTCTCTTTTCATTTCTTTAATAAAATACATTTCGCGCAAACTTCCCCAGATGTGAAATAGTATTATTTATTTGATAGGTTCTGTCAACGGGACACGGCTCTGTCCCCCCTTAAAAAAAAAAACACGACTAATGACGAACAGAATACTTTGCAGCAAACTTTGTCAGGATGTTCTTGGCCTGTGGGAATGCGTCCCTTATTCTCCAGATGGATGTCAATATGCAATCCCCTAAACTGGATTCAGCAGTTCCGATCCGTAATTGGAATGAGAACGTCTCTCTTTTTTATCTCCTTCTCTTTCTCCGGGAATTAGAAAGAGGCCTGAAGAAAAAGAGAAAATACCAGTCCACGGACTTTTTGAAACATTTCTTTCTTTCTTTCTTTCTTTCCTAGGTCTTTCTCGCATCTTCTCCTTCCACCCTACACTTTTTCTCCTCACACTTCAATTTATTTCATACGTGGATAACATAAATGTTAGCAGCGTTACTCTTAAGCTTGTTAAATGGTCCAAGTTATATAATTCTGTAACTGAGAAGGTTTTCTTAACACTTGAAAAGATCTTACCAGAAGAATTTTCTAGTGGCAAGAAAAATAACGTCTCTACTCTTGTGTGTCGGTCGCTCAGTTTCTTCTGGTGAGGGGCTGAAGACAGGCCATACGCAGATTTTTGAGAGCACGGCGACTACAGTATGAACACAAATTCACGTCCGATAAAACACACTTTCGTGACAAACAGAAGTTGCGTAACGTCAGTTCTAAATCAACCCTCTGAAACCGGACGCTCGTATAATTATTATTTAAGAATTCAGTCCGTACCGCGAAGAAAACATTACTCTTCACCATTACAAAAGATCTTCTGGTTAACGTTGGTTAAGGAAATGATCGCGGTTTATTCTTAGAATCATATGAAAGGTCATGAACACAAAATGAAGAGTTATTGATTGTTAAAGCAGGTGGTAAATAGAGTTATTAATGGAATTTAAAGGGTTAATAATTAATAATAATAATAATAATTGTGTGCAACTGTTTAAAAGAGAAGCAGTGTCCAAGTTAATTCGTTAAAAACTCACTAGGATTAAGTTGTTAACTCTTGTTTAAAATCCTAATTTCAATGTCATGACTTTCCTTTACAAATTATTTGTAGTTTTTTATTTCTTTAGTTTACGATTTGGAAAATTTTATTTTATATATACTCAAAATTCGTTTAATTTCAATCTTCGTGGGTTTTTTTTTGTCTTATGAAACTTGTTTTATGATATTATTTGAATTATTTTTATATATTATTTAAATCTTGTCCGTCTAATCACAATAAATTCTTATTAAATATTAAAATATTACAATAATTAACATTTAAAATATTTCAAATATTAAATGATGTTCTTTATCGAAATATTAGACGGACAAGATTTAAATAATATATATTTATTATATCGCAATATGACGCAACTTTACCATCTCATTGAATTATTTTGTTACGTACGAAATAAATTCCGCTTTTTTAAAAATTTAAATTATAGGTTGAATATATATATATGACAGACTCATTCCGTCACTGGACGGACTGCAACTAGGCTTTATAAGGATAACACGCAGTTGAAAAGTAGGCTGTATTTATACCTATGTGGTCATTCTACTGTAGTACAACAGACATGATGCAGTTGGTTATTTCAAGTTAAGAAGTATGACGCCATATGTCAGAACAATAACACCAAACTTCTTTGTTGTGCTCCTACTTCATGAAACGTCTTAAGTGCCTCTTTATTATCAGTTTGTTCCGGTTCTAAACTTTCGCTGTCAGAGTATTGAGCCATCAAGACCCGAGCGATGTCTACAAACATCGTTAAACACAGGTAGCCACAGACGAGAAGCAAACGAAATATGTGACGGGTAGCGAACGATATGACGCTTTCATTAAAACCACAAATTGAAGGCCGGTGAACAGATTGTCGGGAAAAAAAAAATTTATACACGTACCCACAGGTCCATAACTTTATGCGCAAAGCTGTATTCAGCGTCTCGAAAAAAAAATTAAACGTTGTCACGCTGTCTGAGAAACTGTACTGAAGGTTAACTGTAGGTTACGATCTGCAGATTCTTGTTTCAGATCCTGATGTTTGTGTAACTGGTCGTGACTAATACTAAAACCCACTGGAATCAAAGTTCCGGGTAATTCAATTAATGGTCTGCAGTTTCTCAGTTAATATTATTCCGTCTATTCACCATTTTACAGAGAATTTACTTCTGTGTACCCGAGACAAACCTTGCCCCCTGAGGTCCATAGTGCAGCAGCTATTTCGGAGATAATTTTGTTTTTAATACGTGTTAAATGTATTATATAGTTTTTGTTGCAGGCTTTGGGATTTATGATAGCAAATGCCAGTGCTCTTTCTCCGGAGAGTTACTTAAAATAAATTACCTTATTTTATTCAAGAGTATGTGACCGTTTGTAATAACTCTTTAAATCACAGTGGTAATTATATGCACCATATACTTTAACGTTAAGCAAATCTGCATTTTTCCCACACAATGTATGATTCTCAAAATAAACAACATTAACAAATGGATTGTAGTTATGAAGACGCGTTCATTTAGGTATTAACTGTATATTTAAATATTATTTAGAAGAATTTCAGCTTATAAGAGTTCAACAAGGAAAATATTGAAGTTGATTAACTGATAGACTAATCTAAAATGTCGTTCTAAGTAAATCCTTGTAAACCATTGTATACAATCCTGGTATTTGCTTGGAAGTACCAAGAAAAACCACGACAATGTTTATAAAGCAGTAGCCTACATGGTAAGAATCGATTCAGATAAATACTAGCTGAAACTGAAACAGACTCCGACAAACACGTTCTAGTCGCAATTCCACATTACCTGTGTTTCTGTACTACTCGATCTTATGTACGATGTGAATAATTTCTAAGACCTTGTCTCTTCTTTCAAGTTGTGTTCAGGGCTACTTCGCGGAGATTATATGAACACGAAACGAAGCAAAACCAAAGTACAGAACACCTAAATAGATTGTCCACGCATTCATCTTTGTGTCTAGTCACCACAATTTGACGTCTGCATATTTGCTTACAGAATATGAATTATCAGTAGACTGAAATATGCAAGTAGCCTTGTCGTCTTTGAAGTTACCTTCGGGGGGGGGGGGGGGCAGAATGTTAAGAGTTTGTGCCTCTGGAAGATGCCGATCGAAATTCGAAAGTCATGCACAACTCCTCAGTATTTGTAATTATAGGAGTTTCTGTGCTGCCATGATGTTCAACCCACACAAGTGCATTTAAGGAGTTAATACTCGCTAACTTTGATATTATGGTACAATGTTCTAATACACGAAACTAACTCAGACAACAGCGAGCCTTAGACTCATCACTGCCAGCTGCTGAAGAGGTACATACCGACTAAATATCCCCATCTTTGTCATCCAAGTGCAAACGAACGAACGAACGAACACAAGCTGGAAGATTCAAGTTGTAATTCAACAGAAATTTCGCCCGTAAATCATACAGCGGATTATTATTATTTGTGCGTTATTTAACGACGTCAATTGTAGCTCGAAATGTAACGAACTATATTACGATTAATAAATGAATGTGAAAGGAAATGGTCGTGGTCTAACTCAAGGAATAATTAAAGAACGTTCCTCGAGAGACTGTGGAAGACCACGAAAACCCATCAGGATTGTCGCTGTCCTATCTGAGGTTTAAACCTGAGACCTACTGAATATGACTGTGACATCTATCTTTCCCATGTATATTTCTCTTGAAAATAGTTGGTGGTTTCAATATGTGACTGACATATCATCATTAATAAAGACAATAATTTTTCAGTCACGAAATTAAAAACAATTTAATTCAAATGAATCCAATATTAGTTTGTGTGGTAAAAGGAATCAGTAGCACAAATTAAGGCAAATCCATTGGCTCTGCACAAACGAAAATGCTTTGTACTCAGTGACTTAACCATTCGTTATAGGTTTAACAACTGTTAAATAAACACTCACTGTTGTTGCCTGGTCTCCAGATATCACTTAAGAGACGCTCTTTCTGCCACGCTGTTGACGATAAGGACATCTCTGAAAGGAACATAAAATAAAATGTAGTGACGAGAAAATGAATACCATCGATTCCACAATACGTCATCAGTGTATCTGCTCAGCTTGATAAAGGAAAAATTCTGCATCAGGGGCATAGGTAGGCAATTTGTGGCACAGACGAATTTATTTTTCCGATAATTTATTTTCTAATAACCTACGTCAGTGAACTTGACCGTGTGTAATAGTTACAAAAGTACAGGTCGGAGGTAACATTTAAACGCTACGCGGCACCGACTTGCGAAATCTCACAGTTCTGTTTTCTTAAGAAACAAGAATGAATAAAGTGTGCGAGGAATTTTTTGGAAACAACAGGGGTTAGGAGGGAGGGAGGGAGGTGGAATCAAAACTGCATTTACGAATGAATTAAGAGCATATTACATTTGTGGAATGAATACAAATTTAAGCTTGTCAAACTGTGACTTTTACCTGCTGTTTTCTATGGGTGTGAAACCTGGTCTTTCTCTTTGAAGAAACACCACAGTTTAAGAGCGTTTATGGATGGGGTTCCAAGGAGATTAGTTGAAATTAAGAGGGTTGGAGTGAGAAAAGCCTAAAATAATAATGAGGTGTTTTTACCCAAATTTTTTTTAGGATAATCTAATCGAGGATAATAAAATGTTTTTTAGGGAAATAGAATTGGATATTGTGGATTGGATTCAACTTGCTCATGATCTGAACAGGGTAATGAAATTTTGTGTTCTATAGATTCCAAAAAAAAAAAAGGGAAAAGGGGAATTTCTTGTGCAGCTTAGCGACCATCAGCGTCTGAAGAAGGACTCTGCTCAACTGAGTTAGTTAATTAGACATCACATATATAGTTAAGCATTAACCACAAACATGAAATGTTGTAACAGACATGTTACAGATGTTTTATGTCTGAGTGATGTTTTAATCACTCATAAACTTGAGAAGAAAATTAAATTTAGCAAAGATTAAATTTACAGATTAACTGATTAGTGTAACTCAGTTTAACCTTTATTTTATTCTGGTTTACCAAATTTAATTACGAAAATAATCTTCATTTACGACGTATTTTAACTCCCTATTTCCACACAATAAATTATTCAACTTTACTTCACCTTCCAAAACTTATTTAAATTAAGACAGACATGTTGTGATAACTGCGTAAAAAGTATAGTGTTCATAATAATAATGTTTATAATCGCAAAAAAATTCCGCAATTTTTAATCACGCTAACCTCGGCGCTAGCAGGTCACCTGCACACGTGACACGAGAATGTAAGGTCAGTTACAAGGACGCATGTACATCCAAAATTTCTAGTCAAGTCAATTATAACCTGCATAAAGACGTATTTTTCTCTGTGGACTACATGAGAAAGTTATTGTGATGAGTATTATTTTTGTTGAGACTAACAAAGAGGAAAAGGGTTAACTATTTTTCAAGGTTGTTTTTGTCATTTCTCGCTTCATTTGCATTTGGTTTTTCCGTGTTTTTATTCTTATCCTGCCTTCGTTCCACACACACACGCAGCGTACAGGTTAAACTACCTCATGTGGAGACAGTTACAATATTCAAAGTGTCTTTCATATTCCAGTTTTCCTGTTTCTTTCGCCATTTAACATCATCTCCTTTCTGTTCAGGGATTTCTTTTAACAACTAGACAGCCTCAATCCTCTGCTCCTTAGCAGACCATTCGCCAGAGCAGATAGACTTTCACGATTTTTCAGGATCGCGTCATGTGACTTCCCAGGCTCATCTGCTTGAGTACACGTCGCGAAGCCTATTTTATCGTGGGTTTGCAAGAGTAACGTCATCCCAAAACCTTCGCCGAGACTCGAACCCAGGGCTGTCTTCGTTTTTGATACCGCAAAATCATCGCTGAAACAAATTTGTTACGTACGATTTGAGGTTTTCTCGACGGCAGGGTCGAGGGTCATTGCATTCTGGCATGTTACGTCGCGTAGTCTGGTAGCCCCTCACCGACGTTTCATCATCAGGGCAATCGCCCTGATGATTAAGGCAGCAAGGACGTCTGAAACTTCAGTAAACTTCTACCAGACTACAGCAATCCCTGGAGGTTTGATAATTTTCGCAGAGCATATGTCGTTTTCCTTTGACAGTGAAGTACACACTTCGTATTATCGTAACAGCACTGCGAGAGGAGGCATATTTAACAAGCGAAACACAAACTTTGTCTCCCTTCGGTAAGTCAAGACAAGCCTACCAACCCTTCGCTGTCTCCAGAAACAGTAATGGAATGTGTTTACGTAACGCAAAGTTTGCGTAACTACTCAAGTCTTGTGAGGGTTTGGTCGCCTTCCACCGCCCCTTCCGCTGCTGGAATTGTTGGTAGCCGAGCGGACGGTAGTCGCCACTTGCTGATTGCAAACATCAGCCTCTATTGAATGAACCAACAGGTGTCTAGGCCTACGCCATTGTCATGACTTCCCTGTGTTGGAAATGAATTTGTATGGTGGTGAATTTCTATTGTTCACACGATGGTAAGAGACGGACATATTTGTTGTTAACAGTCCTCCATTTAGTAGGCTAGTACAGGCTCCAGTACCGTATGTTTCAAAAACTTATATACATCGCCGATATAATGAATCTTTCTTACGGGTATAAATTACATTACAGCTATGTTTATATACATCGTAATTAGTTAAGATGTCTGTGTTTAGGGTTCTCTGGTAGAAGTTTACGGACGTTTCAGAGGTCCTTGCTGCCTCATTCATCACTAAGTCCATGATTATTAGGTGTAGTGTCGATAATGGTTATAAATCAAGTATCACATCCCTTGAATAAAAATTTACTTGGATATTATCCATCGTCTAGTAAATATAAAACGTAAAACGACGTTTCGGAGATGGGACTCTATCTCCGTCTTCAGGTTCCTACACAGTTGGGCCCACTAGATAGAGCTAATCCCTATCTCCAATTCAATTGACTCTTCACCATCGTCAAGAAGTTTTAGATTTGAATCACATCCCTTGTTCACCCAACAAGACAAACACTGATATCTATTCTCTTCAGTTGCCTCTCCGTTGGACAGTCACAAACTGGACCCTACCCTTAGTCATATCAATCAAATCCATACCCTCATACCCTGTTTACAACAAGGACAATAGCCCTGATGATGGAAGCAGCAAGGGCCTTCGAAACGTCGGCAAACTTCTACCAGACTAGACGTAGCTACAACCCACAGGCGTCTTTGTCGAAGATTTACTTATATATTTTCTTTCCTCAGATTAATAAACCGTGTTTCAGACCCGTAAACACGTGGCAGGCACTGGATGCAGTGAGAGACGGAATTTCCGAGTCGCTCTGTGGGGGTGTAGAAAGGGTAGTCACTGTTTTCTGACAGGGTGGGTGTCTCTTGACGACTAGGGTAAACGCGGACAGGTAGGAAGGAAGTTGTGTGTGCCCAGCAGGCATACTTACACAATAATTTTCTACGTGCCGGCTCCAAATACAGCACAGTAGTTAACCACTAAAGTAGTCTTATTTTTTTTCCTGTTATTCCATTCATTTCTTTTCAATTCCTCTCTCCTTCCTTGTCGATATCCTCTCTTTGCATAGCAGTTGTTTGCATTGTGAGTGGTACGTTTGGGCGGGTGTTAAGGTATGGGGTGGGGCGGGGGTGTACAATAGAGCTTTCATGTGCGAGGGTTAGGTTCTTGCGTCATGTGTACACTAACTTCTTAGCTCAAATGGGGAAAAGAGTGGACGAATTCGTAGGAAACACGTGAATATAAATACTGGACAGAATCGTAATAAAAAAGACTGCTGATAAAAATTCTTTAAAATGAGGCGAAGTTAAAAAATAATTTTGAACGGCATTAACAAACAAAAATCACATTTACAGTTATTAAAATGTAAAGTTATGGGATTACTTGTCACTCTTTGGTACTGAATGTTTTATCTTTCTATCAAAAAACCCTGAATATTACAAAACATAATTTTCACATTTCTGTTTATAGCTCCGAATGTTAATCTTGAAATGAAACAGAGTGAACACGATGCTGAGGACCGAACACGGAGGAAAGAGGTCTTTGAGCCCTTAATCTCTTATTAAGTGATCAAATTAAGAAACGTGGGATGATCTGGGCTTGTAGTAGGCACGAGACATGGGAAACTGAAGTGGAATATTACCTTCGTAAGGAAAAACTTCGATTCCCGGATTTATTGTGAAGTCCTGCTTCGAAACACGAGCTAACGTAAGATACTTTTTTTTGGCCACTAACACGCGAAACGCTTAGATGCAACGCGCGGTTTAAGAATAAGTTTGAGAGCTGTCTTTTATTTTCTCCTTCATTTGTTTCGTGTACTTCCCCCATCTACCGGTCCCCTGACAACACTTGAGTCAACAAGACCGGCCAACATCAAATGCAAACATTTGCTAATTAAGAAGCCGCCGGCCAGCAGCCAAGCCCATTCGCGGCTAACAATACAGATCTCTCTCGGGTTTAACATCTCTCATCCTGAGGGTCAGACCTGGTCAGGTTGGAATATTTGCCCCACAAAGCCATTTTCGACACCTTCAACCCTTCCAGCCAGCAAATTACGTAATCAATGACGTGGATGCATTTTTTTTAAGGAGGAAGAAGTCCCCTACAGACGGACCAGCTAAGTCACAAAATTACATGATCAGTAAATCTCCATGAATTAGACTCTTTGGCCTGTCCGTCCCGTATACAAGTGAGACGTAACTAATAAAATTCGAGTATTTTAACTGCAGAATGTCACGGAAATTATTATCCTCTGTGATGCTACGCCGCCATGTTGAGTGGTAGAAACTTACCAGCCAATCACTACACCGGACCGACTCGTACGAAGAATACTTATTTTTAAGTAGGATTTCAGGTTTTCTTATCCTCTGTGATGCTACGCCGCCATGTTGAGTGGTAGAAACTTACCAGCCAATCACTACACCGGACCGACTCGTACGAAGAATACTTATTTTTAAGTAGGATTTCAGGTTTTCACGGCTGTGAGTCTGAAGATGGCTGTCTTCTGGGTTGTTGCGCTGTGTAGTCTGGTCGATGTTAACCAACGTTTCAGAGGTCATACTGCCTCCATCATCAGGGCGATGAACATCTACCAGAATACACGGCGAAACAACCCAGAAGAAAGCCATCTACGTATTTTTAATCTTAAAAATCTTTTAAATTTATTTGTTTGGTGCAAATCGGTACATCCGATCTTGAGGTAATAAGAGAGCAAACTTGCAAACCCAAAATTTCAACTTCATATGAAAAGTTGTGAAAGTCTTTGGCTTTGTGGGGTTTAAAAACGATTCAAACATACACGCTCAAAAGAAGAGAATATATTTTTTTTTTGTTTCAAGTAACATTTTACTGTCCCAAATCTCCTGCTGCTTGTATTGTCGTGGCCACATCTTCCATTCCCATTACACCAGAGAATAAAACGTAGATCAGGACTGGCTTTGCCTCTGTTAAGGAGATGGAACACAGAATAAGAAGTCAGTGCTGAGAGAGAAGACAGAGAGGAGAAGTAGCTGTTACTTCTTCAACGTGACAATAAAAATTATAGGCTCGCTGAACTGGCTGGAAAACAACGACTGAGGATAGCGTCTTGAATTCATTTGGTCTGACACGCAATACATAGCACGTCTCACGTACACAGAGCTCAGCCAAGCGGTTGTCATAACAACAAAAAGCTACTCAGCATAAGCGAGAACTACACATGGCCATCTACACCTCCCGTGTTTTCAAAACGCGTGTACACACGTGAGCGTTGATGCCGGCTGCCATATTTCTTTACAGAGCAAATTTTTGAACCTCTCAGCCGGTGTGATTCGATCATTATGGCAGCATATTATACACCGGAGATATCCGCTTCTGTTAAGATATAAAAAATGTCATGTGCATTTCCTTCAAGTAAATAATTATATTTCTGTTCGATTCCTTAGTGTGTCCAGCTTCCAGTCTTAACTATTTTCAGCGTCCTTAAAAAGGTCAATGCCTCTTAACATTACCACAACATAGGCTAATTCACACACATATATATATCTTTAGGGAACTATCTTTCCTGCTAAAAACAAATACCATTCAGAAACCAGTCTTACTCAAATCTTATGAAAAACAAAGACACAACTTGAAAGCTTTCGGTAGCATTTCGTAATAACAACGAGGACAACACAAAACCTAATTAGAGTGAAACGACCAAGCCCCAACCTTCTATTATCTTCAGACTACATTTTAATTTTACGGGACAAGTTTTTTTCCGTGCGCACGTTTCATAGCAACCCATTGCCAACTTCTGTTTCCTACACAAGCGTTCGCTGATAATGCCTTTATCCCTGCAAGATTGACATAACTGCATTTAAAACAAGCGTTACTCCATCTTCTTAGAAAAAGGTTTTTTTTTCAAAACAGAGACGGTATTTAACCCAGATGTGAACACCATTCCTAACACGTAACATTCTATCACGCGCCGGCTCGTTCAACAAAAGACAGTGTCTTGATCATTATTCCTGTCAAGCAGGAAACAGGAATATTTGGAGCAATTACTGCACCTCTCACAGAGAAATACAACCACTTGAAAAGCACAAAAGCACACATTTGAAACCCGGATATAAAAATCGCAAAATAACTTTTATTGTGTCAACATTTTCACATCAATGCTGTACAACACATGGTTTTAATCGCGGTAATATTTTAATGGGCGAGACGTGCAGCACGCCTGACTCATGTGAGAATTACGTGCAGAATTTGACCGAAGAACGTGAAGAGATTTCACTTTACAGACGCAGGACAGGTGGGAATAATGGGACAGATCCTATATAAAGAGGACGTGGGCGCGTTGTGGACACAGTAATATAAATTCGGGTTCCATAACACGCGGGGAATTTCAAATCAGTTGAGAGTCTATCACTTTATCCTAATTTACCTCGTGGAGTTATTACTATTATTATTAAATGGCTTTACAAAGACGCTCCCAATCAGACGATCGTTTCATCCACAAAATTGTTCTAATATCTTGGATAAAATAATAGGTTTCAAACTTGCTTTATAAAAATGGCCCACACGTAATAAAAACCAACTTTATTATTAACACAAATTTGTCACAGAACACCTCGGCCTATAAATGAAATTAATTAACTAGTAATTATTTTTTATAAAAGTGCTAGCCTACGCGAAATGTCTGGAGTAGCTACAAGTTCATCATGAATGGATTTTGCTCAATGCAGAATCTTGAATGTTGTATTAGGATCTAATCCGATGTTAAAAACGTTCTACAAATCAGCTGATAACTGAATAACTAGCTCGGCACGTCAAAGTTATTCTCCTAATTTGGCTAACTTTTCTTAACTAATACAGGAAAGTATTCTAGATGGAATTTCTGTTTCCCAAATCATGTACATTTTAAAACGTATCAGCACACAAGCCTTCAGTTTCTAATTTGTGAAAATCGTCTTCAAAATTATTCGCTCAACGAGTTAAAAAATCAGAAAAATATGGCTTCCGCATTCCGCCCGTCGGCATGACTAATTTGTTTGCTTTAACTGATTACTTTTGTATGGTATTCTCCATTACTGTGTACATTCAGCGATTAACGTCAAACAAATGCAATATTTTAACCAATGAACTCACCACATTTGTCTCAGGAACTGTTTATCAGAACCACGTAACCATTAGTGGCCTAAGTGTCATGTGGAATAAGCCTACACAATTATTATAGCCTAGTTTACGTCTTCCATTAGAATATAACAATCTATTCAGGATCTATTTTCTTGTAACTGATGCTGTTGTAGGTTCAGTGAATCCTAATACAACATGTAACATAATTGGACCCGAGAAGGCAGTAATTTATATCGTCATCACCTTGAGAGGAAAATGTCCTAAGACGCAGAGAGACAGAGAAAGGTTGCAGAACACTGCCCAGTCGCTTGAACTCAGTCAGAGCAGCGCGGATCAACAACGCAGCCAGTTCTATCCATCTCTTATCCTCATAACTTGTCTCCCTAACCCGCCTTTTCCCTTGGAAGTCTAGTGGTAACTATATGTACCACCTGCTTTAACAATTAGTAACTATTCATTTCGTATTTATGTTATTCTTTCGAATCTCAACGTAAACAGCGATTATCATTTCCTTAAACAGCGTTAAACATTTGATCTTCGTAATGGTGAACAGCTGTGTTTTCTTTGCGGTACGGACTGAATTCTTAAATAATATTTAGACGAGCTTCGGCTTCAAGGGTTAATTTAATCATAAATGCAATTTCTATTTGTGTAATTTTTGTTGCATTGCAGTTAGCAGGCAAAGTTTTCTCACGGAAATTTCTGTTTCTTTTGTAGTTTCATGTCGTATATACTTTGTCATCATCGCAATTTAGTACCGTGGTCATACCTGTAGTTCGGTTATTGTAGTTATTTTCTAATGACTCTCTGTGCAAATTGAAGCTTACATTTCGATTAACATTTCACATGTAAAGTACAGAGCGGTTTGTGTCAGTAGCGCCTAAAATTGTGATGTCATTACCAATCCATTACGACTAAGATTACACCAGTGCCCTGACATTTCTCTGCGGCAGTTCTCATGAGCGGTATTGTACTTTTCTGTTGTGGTCATGCGGCTGGGTCAAATGTTAAATTTCAGTTATGTAATGACACTGCGTTATATCTGCAAGGTAGAAAGGTTGATAGCTGTACCAACCGCAAAGTACAGAAGTCGTACTTGGTACATTAGAGTTCTGTTTTTATTTATTTGTATTTTATTTAATGAGTCTGTCAGTATCTCAGGATATATAACGTCAGGTGATAGCATGATTAATAAAAGTAATAATTTCAAGGATACCAATGGAATGGATCATATTCGAAGTTAAGATAATATTCCGGCATCAGCATCAGTCAGGACAGCGGGTTTCCGGGCCAATGTTTGATTCCGGGACTACCAGGTTACGAAGTCACTCGTTGTACGATGAGGTGGGGCATAAATTTTGAATTTGGGTACCAACATAGCATTTCTTCTAGGACCGAGGATAACCACGGAAAACCTTGGTCGAGTTGGGTTTGAATCGGAGGCTAGTCTAAATATTATTTAAGAATTCAGTCCGTACCGCGAAGAAAACACGGATGCAGGGACAATAAGCAGAAATAGGCCACTGCCGACATTTTTATACTGAACATCTATGCTTCAGGAATATTGTACTTACAGTATCAGTTTAATTTAAAGTTTCAAATGTTGGTGATTAACACCATCTCATGATCAGGGCATCCGAACACAGTTTCTGTGTTATATAAAGTTTAAAAATTTCTCGCTTGGGGTAGAACTACCTTGATGATGGGGTCGTAGAGTCTCTCCGAAACGATGGATTATGACTCCATACCTATTCAGGTGAATCGCCCGAGAAGACTCTATTGAATTTCAGTGTTGTTTTAGATCCCAATGACCATTAATATCGGACATTAATCCAATTATTAGCTCGTTATGTTTCGAGGGTCAGATCGCAGCTGGAACTACGGCGTTAAAGACCTGTTGTGGTCATTCAGCACAATCATCATCAACGAAGAGAGAGAGACAGAGCATGATGCGTGCAGGTAGTCTACATAAAAGATGGCCGACCGGTCTTGAGGTTGGCAACGCATCTTGCATAACAATAATCAAGGAGGAAATGCTACCCCGTTGTCCCTTTTCCTCCTTCTTCTTCTTCTTCTTATTCTTCATCGAACACGCAGCACGTACTCCTCAGCCTTCAAGTCTTTTTCACACGCAGGACTACAACTAAACTGTTGGGCAATTAGTTAGGTACCGGTTCAAATGTACTTTGGTTTGTTTTTAACAAAACACCACGGCTCAAATACGCTAATTACTGATTAAAGAAGTATTTGCTTTATTAGTAATTACACTACCCTACACAAACCATAATCTTTGAAGCCGTAAGGTAATACGATGCCTTAGTTTAGCTTTATTTAAAAAAAAATGTATCAACATTTAGATTGTGTTAGAAATTATTTCAACAGCCTACAATTCACAAGACATTTAGTGTTCATTTCTTCGATATTATATCGATTTAACACTGACTGTTTTACATGTATCATGCTTAAACACATATCTCTGTCGTAACATTTCGCTTTCTCACGGCTATAAATATGCAGATGTCTTCGGAAATGTTTCTGCCATGTAATCTGGTAGAAATTTACCGACTTTTCGTAACAGCTTACTGCCTTCACCATCGGGGCGATCTGCAAAACTACGATGTAACAACACAGAAGACAGCCATCTTAATATACGTCGTTGTTCGACGTACAGGGTGTTGTGATTTACACGTGAAGTAACAATACTGGTCGTGAATCACTTACATTTTGTGATTTTGTGTTCTCAAGGCGGTGAAGATTTCGATGTTCTTCTGGGTTGTAACGCCTGTGAACTTTTAGGTAAATAACCAGCGTTTATAAGAAGTACATTTCCTCCATCTTTAGCCCAACTTGCCGACAATTCAAGTTACTTGGAAAATAATACAGATCTATTAATAGTAGTCTAAACGTATAATGTAATATCGTCTACACATATTTTATGTTCCTGGTTCTAAAAGCTGAGCATTAATAAACATGTAAATGACTTAATAAGGCTACAGGCACAAACGATAATTAATATTTATGTGACAGGACAAGTAAGCTTCTGACCGAAGCAGGACTCTCATTCTCTCGTAGACAAAATCTATACAAGATACAGTGGAAGATGAAACAAATTTTAACCACGAGGGCTTAACAAAAGTATTGCGTTGTTTCATTGAAATTATTTTCTCACCTACTGTACAGTAGTCAATTTAGGGGATTCTCTTTAGAAGCAATCGCTAACATGAACAGAAAAGTTCTGTCAGACAGCCTTAGTTTTTTTAAAAAAAAATTATCAGTCTTTGCTCCATAGTTCTAGACACGATTTTAATTTCTATGTCATGTTTCTAGCATTTTGCTGTCGTCGTATATTTTTTTCCGATCGGCAATTAGTAATGCGAAATGAAACCCAAAAAATCACTAATAAAATATGTTAGGGGTCGGTTACTCGGAAGGAAGAACAAGAAATTACAACTTTTTGGAAAAGACATACCCAAGAAAATATGCGAACCTGAGAGAGGCGAAGCTGGAATAGAGAATTCCATAATAGCAAATCTCTTTAAATTACGCCAAGAAAGTTATGGCATTCTGGAAATACAGATCAGATGAGAAGAAGGAAATGCCTACAGAATTTTGGTACGGAAATATTCTGGAAATGTTTCACAATAAAGTGCGTAGTTTTATCTACCACTGACTTTTCTCATCGTCTTGAAATTAATTCTAAAAATAATAACACGTGCGAATTACGACTCTCACCAATTTCCAGTAGTCATCCGTCGACGATAAACGTGTTTGTTAGAGGAGTGTCAATTTTATCTGCTATTTGGAGTTGGGCCGCGTAAAACCGAAGTTTGCGAACTAATTTACCCGACAAGTGGTAAAAGCCTGTCAGTGTTCCCAGGCTGGAAATTGGTCAAACAGTGGAACTGACGTCACAAAACAAACTTCTCAGACGAGGACATTGCGCTTAAAGGCGGTAAAACGTGCGAGGAAGATTAAAAACGTAACACGACAGCCGATACACACATGTTTATTGTATCGTATACTTACATATGTCCGTCTATCTGCCCCTGCTCCTCGCAAAGTTTGATAAAATTGACGGATTTCGACAAAACTCGATATGGACATCATTCCATGAACAAATCATTAAATTTTATAATGATTAATTTATTATTGCCGATAATTTTGCAAAAACGAAAGATAGATCGTTTAACCACACCCAATAAAAATCTAGGTTTAAAGGGGAGTGGTAACTATACATACCACCTGCCTTTTACCCACGGAGTACGTTTGTCGTTTGAGGAAAGTTCCTTAATCATCGTTGCGTCTTCGTTTGATCTCAAAACCTTCGTTCCTTTCGGATGAAGACGCTCTTGTAAGAATTTAAAATCAACGTGACGAGTGTTTCCGTCTTAGAAGCCCGAGAGCTGGTGATGGCTTCACTTTACTGACGATGGATGACCGCGCGCACATTTTTTTGCGACATACGTTATTGATGACTTGTCAAGGTCGTCTGTCTGTCCGGAATGATGCGATTACAAGACAACTGATGATACCCCCTGTCTGCACAATGCCGATCACGTCTCGCCGTGGACCTACTTCATTCTGTAACACAGACTTATTTATTTCTTTATTACACCGTAACACGGTCTGCAATTCCACTACAGTGTCTCATGGGACTCACGTTCCACATCACCGAGAACACCATGAAGCTAAATTTCCCTCGAAGCGCTCATAGTCACTCAGCTGGCTCAGAAATTCCCCCACCTTCCATAGGCCTCGAAGGTTCATTAACGTGTTAACCAGAGCCATCTATTTAACCATATCACACGCCAGTTCAATCCAATCCACAGCTACACACCCTATATTTTAAATATCTGTTTTAATATTATCCTCATATCTACACGCACAACTCTCAAAGAGACTAGAATCTGTTATGCATTTCATGTCTCCGCTATGCGCTCTACATTCCCAGTTCATCTAATCCTCCTTGATTTTATCATCCTAATAATAAGTGATTAACGATGCAAATTGTGGGACACCTCATCTATTCTTGACTTCCTGTCTCCTATGTAGCCTATAAGTATTCACCTCAGAACTTCGTTCTCAAATACCCCTTCCTCTCCAATCAGAACCAAAGACCAGGTTTCACACACGCGCAAAACGGTTAAAACGACTTTGTACAGGCCTACGCCAATTTTTAGGTTTTTAGTTAACAGACAGGAAGGCAAAAATCCTGATCTGCAAGGTAGCAAACAATCCGCTAAGTTAATGTGGTATATACCTCTTCGTTAATTGTGATTCATTGCTACGATCGTCGCAAAAGACATAAACGTTTCCCAATAATCCGTTAGCCTTCGCCCTACATTTCGGTATCGAGACCTGAAGGCGACAGAGAGATTTGGTTTCTCGCTGGTCAAACAATACCATGACAGCCTGATCCCATCTTCAAGTTTAAATTTGGTATTGCCATCGTTTCTTAGGTCTTGCCATGTTTCTTCTCCCTGTCAAATTTAATTCCAGAAATTTATATAAAATTCTATTTATGTTCATTCTTGGAATATCCGGGGGGGTTATTAATATTGTAAGTTTTTTTTCTTATTTTCAAGTTATAACTTAATTAAATACGACTATCAATGACTTTAACATTTTCCTTAACTGAGGCGTCTTCGATAATTCACACCCCCTCAATATCCTATCATTGTAGGAACGTCGAATTTTCTGTTATCATACGCTATGTATTTTTTTTTTCAGATACTCCGTTCAACTGGTGAGGGTATTCCAAACATTTCATCTTGGCTTAGACCACAAGTTCACACTGCAACATCTAAATCTGCCCTCTGTCTTGCCTGCGATTTGAAATGCGCCACAGAAGAGGCGATTTTCGCGATATTTCGCGATATTGCCTTCAGGCAGGCGATGGCTGGGGACTAGCCCCTCCGTCCACTGCATCATCTCTCAGTTTAACTGAAGCACACCCAACAACCGACCACGTGATAGGGAACAACACTGGAGGTCATTCAACTGTTTACCGTCTTCTCATTCCTCTTCTAATGTTGTCGTCATAACAGCCCTGGTCATCATCGTTATCGCCTTTCTACATCGTCGAAGTTTTATATAAAACGTACCTAGATCCCCGACAAAGCAGGGGTGTCAACACACAGCAACTGACTTACATAAATACTACACGAATATGGGTTTTTGGTTCTCAAAACTTAGATCAGTCCTGTTTTTTTTTTAACATGTGTGCTGAAGACACGGATATAAGATTAATTAAGCACCAAGCCGTGAAGCAATTTGGAGCAGTAAAGGTGCGACTCAACATGTGTATCGTTGTTAAAATGAAATAGTAAGTTCATCAGTTAACAGCTTAACGGTAAATATAATTTTAAAATAAATACAAATCTTCGAAAACAAGAAACTGATACGTAACTTTGTATTTTAATCCCTCCTTGTTTCAGACCATTCCGAGTAAAAAATGTATGAGATAAATACGGAATTTATTATAAGTACGTTTTCTATGCCCCTAAAAGTCTACGCGGCGCCACAGCCCAGAATAATAACATCTTCATCTTCACAGTTGTGAGAGCGTCAATTTTGATTACCTTAAATAATTTCATTTGTATAAATTCAAGTATAATGTTTAATAGTACCTTTTTTGTAATTGAATTGCTGGCTTTCTTGAAGGCCGGTGGATATATATATATATTCATATTAATACATAACTTGTAACTGTCTATTTAAAATACCTGACATCTATGACTGCACATCAATGACCTTTAAAATCGATAAATGTGTCCGGTAATCCCAAGGCTTCAGGAGCTGACCATCAGTAGGACGACCGTAGGCTATCCGAAGTGGCTTATAAATAAATCTGAATCAGTCTATCGGGGTTATGTGTAGGCCTGAGTGGTTTTATTGTCATGAACCTCAAATATCCGTGCCAACCGCTACTCGAGATGTCATTAGCAGTAGTTCTCCAGATTGGAAACCTAATTTACAAACCTGTAGAAACAAGGGGAACACCTTTTCTGAAAAATCTTCCACTTACTTCCTGTATCATAATTGCGAAATTATTATCGGCTTTGTGTAACACGAAGACATCGGTAAATAAGCTTTTAAGGACCGGTTATGTTAGTTTTGGAATAGTAACAGATAAATTAAGACTTAGGCAGCCTTAGGGATTTCTTCACATTTTGACAGATTTATACGTATTTGACTAGAGGCAGGACTGTCCACCTTTTTATGTTTTCATGTCACGTAATATATTTAAGACGTACAAACTCAAGAGGTGGCACTTAATAAAACAGCCCAGGGAACAGAGAGAGAGAAAAAGACAGTGCTTTCAAGTTAAAAATTCTTTAAACTTTTAAACTTTTCCGTGGAATAAACCACAAACAAAGAGATGATGACAAGGATTCGATTAAAATTTTGGTCGTCTTGGTTACGACGGTTACCAAAGTTTAGGATGAACATGCTATCTCAATCTTCAAGGTATAAATCAGCCGGTTTATCCAAAACGTCGGAAAACACCTATAAAGCTATATGGCGTCACGACCCAGGATATAACAATCAGAATTTCCAGGGATCGTAAAATCTCACTGAATTTCGGACAGAGAATAAAAGGCGAGTCGCGCTTGGCAACATCAAAGAAACTACAGCTTTTAATTACTTTCGTCCTTATTTACGACAGATTGAAATGTTGGTGAGCTTCAGACATGCATTTTTTTTTAAAACGAGACTTTTGCTCAGGTCATTGTACTGAAGAAACAGTCAGACAGCAGTAAACAAATACTCAGTGAGAGAGGAACTGAAATATAAAATATTAAAATGCACGTGATATTTTGAAAAGTAGCAATCTGGACATCCCTGGAATACGGCATTAAACTGTTCTGTTCCTTTAACCGTACAATGTGATACGCTGAATGACCATCATACCTTTCCGAGCTGAACTAAGTATGTATACGATTTAAAAACGAAGCGGTAGTGTGTGGACGTCGTAAAACGTGTGAGTTGTTGATCCTTTTAAAATTAAACAGCTTGCTCGTAAAATGCACAGCTCAATTTGGAGGAATCTCGCCACAGTTGGCAGCCATCAACAGTGCCAGTTTCTCTATTACCAGCCTCCCTTTTTCTCTTCAGGAATATACAACATGTCTTCTATTTCTTTATTCTGTTTTAAACAAATGACGACATTCGAGTAAAGGCACAACTGCGTTCCTTTTATCTCGCCCTCTCCCTCCTCACCGGGTTACTTAATTTCGAACGTGATTTTAACCCCCCCCCCCACCAATAGCGTCTGATATATTTCTTCAGACTATAAATTTTATCAACGAATAATTTCACAGCTCAAAGCAATATCGTGACGGGGAAGTCGTTTGGAAAAAGACAAGACAAACGTAAGAATAAATTTTACGCAATTGCGTGTACTTCGTCACCTCTTTGACGGCCGGATGCTCGCAGTTAACTGTAATGGTTCTGTTACACACCGCAGTGAGTTTGCTTATACGACGGAAGAGGGGTACAGGCTTAATTATTAAATGCGGTTATGAGATGGTCGTCTTGGTTACGACGGTTACCAAAGTTTAGGATGAACATGCTATCTCAATCTTCAAGGTATAAATCAGCCGGTTTATCCAAAACGTCGGAAAACACCTATAAAGCTATATGGCGTCACGACCCAGGATATAACAATCAGAATTTCCAGGGGTCGTAAAATCTCACTGAATTTCGGGCAGAGAATAAAAGGCGAGTCGCGCTTGGCAACATCAAAGAAACTACAGCTTTTAATTACTTTCGTCCTTATTTACGACAGATTGAAATGTTGGTGAGCTTCAGACATGCATTTTTTTTTAAAACGAGACTTTTGCTCAGGTCATTGTACTGAAGAAACAGTCAGACAGCAGTAAACAAATACTCAGTGAGAGAGGAACTGAAATATAAAATATTAAAATGCACGTGATATTTTGAAAAGTAGCAATCTGGACATCCCTGGAATACGGCATTAAACTGTTCTGTTCCTTTAACCGTACAATGTGATACGCTGAATGACCATCATACCTTTCCGAGCTGAACTAAGTATGTATACGATTTAAAAACGAAGCGGTAGTGTGTGGACGTCGTAAAACGTGTGAGTTGTTGATCCTTTTAAAATTAAACAGCTTGCTCGTAAAATGCACAGCTCAATTTGGAGGAATCTCGCCACAGTTGGCAGCCATCAACAGTGCCAGTTTCTCTATTACCAGCCTCCCTTTTTCTCTTCAGGAATATACAACATGTCTTCTATTTCTTTATTCTGTTTTAAACAAATGACGACATTCGAGTAAAGGCACAACTGCGTTCCTTTTATCTCGCCCTCTCCCTCCTCACCGGGTTACTTAATTTCGAACGTGATTTTAACCCCCCCCCCCACCAATAGCGTCTGATATATTTCTTCAGACTATAAATTTTATCAACGAATAATTTCACAGCTCAAAGCAATATCGTGACGGGGAAGTCGTTTGGAAAAAGACAAGACAAACGTAAGAATAAATTTTACGCAATTGCGTGTACTTCGTCACCTCTTTGACGGCCGGATGCTCGCAGTTAACTGTAATGGTTCTGTTACACACCGCAGTGAGTTTGCTTATACGACGGAAGAGGGGTACAGGCTTAATTATTAAATGCGGTTATGAGATATTTACCTTACCCCACTGAAGAAACACAAATTATAAGTTTTAACCAATTCCTACAAACAAAATCCTTTTTGAGAAGCTGATATCTGTTAAACTAGTCAAGGCCCTAAACGTTTATAGAAGCCGAATGTTCGTTACAGTTTTCACAAAATCCCAACACGACTTCAGTCAGATAAATTCAGCCATAAACACATACCACACTTAAGATTTATTTTAATATTATCCTCACATCCACATTAATGTCTCCCAAGTTGTCTCTTCCCTGTAGGTTTTAGAACCAAAATGATGTTACCATTCTTTTATTATTTTTATCTTTTATCACACAGTTTCTCCTACACCCTGTTACATAATCCCACTTAGGTTTAATTATTCTCCTGACACTGTGTTACTAATAAACTCGATTAGCCAATAGAACTCTCCTATGACGAATTCTCTTACGTATTTGGTCACGCTGAAAATGTGCCTTCTCAGCCAATACAAAGCAGGAGAATATTCCTTTCCGACATTGATGGATTGATTTAAATGAACAAGTAAGACCATTAAATTAAAAATTTGTGTCAAATTTTCCATTAAATTTAGCGTGTAAAAGCCCTTCATTCTGACATGTACAAAACTGATCCAAATTTTTGTGTAAATTACAATGTTGCTAAAGCAAACAACCATGATTCAAAAACTTGACCCGTGTACCAACTGTGAGGATAAAGGAATAACATTCATGCAGCAACAAGAAAGTAGTGTCTCACAAATAGTTTAATTTTTCAAGAATTGGTGATTTTTTGACATTGTCTTTATCCCCCCCCCCCCCCCCAACACTTATTTTACCTTCATATTACTATTCAAGTCTCTTGTAGTGTCCAGCATAACATAAAGACAGACTGGACTCTTGTTCATAACACGCCAACACACATTCTTCTCGGTCAACATTATTATGCACTGCAGAATCCCATAGCAAAAACTATCAGCAAAAATTACTTGCAGCTGGCCAGCTGAGCGACTATCACGTTTTAACGTAGAATGTGTTCGGTCTTCCGTCCCCTGCAAATGATTTCAAGGCGTTGGATGAAGGATAATCAACTATACGCACACAAATACATCATTTCAGTTAATTGGACGTGGAAATTGGACAACAGAAAAATACGTGACAATATTAAAATGTTTTCTGTTCTTCGCGATCTAGAGTGAACGAAGAATACCTTATGGGGCCGTCCATGTCTGTCTGTCTGTCGCCTTTTTCCTTCGGTGACAGGCACTCTGTATGTGACGTGGTAACTGCTGTGTAACAATTACCAACGTGATGTGAAGAACACCTTTGGAATGTCAGTGTACTCCATAGAGTAAACCCTTCTAGTCTTGTATTTGGTTTCTATTTGCTATAAAGACCGAGATCGAAATACGTGTTCAGAAATTACACAGGACGTTTAGACAGGCTAATATTTGCCTGATTCAAGATTTCCCTCTAAATTTATACTTCTAACTATCAACAAAGGTATCTGAAACACATTCAGCGTACAATTTCTTTAGAACTGATTATAAACGGGCTGTTATGAAATTTAGTCTTAAATAGGCCTGTATGTAACTGAGAAAAACTACTGATGTTAAAAATAATTCTCACAGAAACTTCTGCAAAGTGGTGTTCTGCAGTGTATAGCTTCTGAGGGTCACACGGGCTATGGAGTCCGTGGAGCGGGTCTCTTGCACCTGACCAACGATTAACCGGGACCGAAGTGACCATGGTCATTACTCTGTCCATCGAGTTTCATTAGACTCGCCGTATAAACGCCATCTGGATTTTAAGAAAATACATAAATTAA
>NW_019059631.1:122201-146127 GCF_000696155.1 Zootermopsis nevadensis
AATGTCAAAAGGTCATTTTGTTAAATAAATAATTAGTTTTATGAAACACGAAGAGTTAAAACGTGTTTGGTAATGGAGGTAAATGCAGACGAAATATTGAGCGAAACATTTGAATAAGAATATAATAACTGTCAGGATGAGAAATAAACCCGAAGTACGACGAGAATAAAATTTCTACGCCACTGGTCGGTCACATTAACCTTGTTTCAGGCTCTAACGTCACTGCGATCTATGGGCAGGATTCTTTTTCGTACATACATCAGTATCATCGTTCACTAACAGAATAGAGCTGACCCCTACTTAACAATCTGACTGTAACTCAGCTGTCTTTTACGAAACCCGATGGTTCCTTAGTGCTCATATAAATGCGCCAATGGAACAAATCCTGGGACAGGAACATCCGTTTAAAATCGATTTTAATATTATCTTGTAACCTAAGCTTAGGACTCCCAGGTGGTTTCGTCTTTTCTGGGTTTTAGGCTTAAATTTTAATTCATTTCTCATTCCCCACGCGTGCTCCAAGTCTTGCCAACTATCCCATACTTTGGTTATCATAATATTACGTGATTTATCCCGTGTTACTTCCCTTCTCTTAGATCAAAGAATTTCTCTCAACACCTTGTTTTGAAACAACCTCAGACTGCGTTCTCCCTTTAGGGCCAAATACAAACATACAAAAACAGTTAAAATTATAGTTTTGTAGAGCTACAGCTTGAAACTTTGCAAAAAGTACAATTGGTGTGTAGGCCACTAAATGTTTTGTCTTACGTAGTACAACTTTTTCTGCTCAGATGTAAGTCGCTCTGCGTCTCTATAGACTTGACATAAGACAGAAAATAAAATAAAAAAATACGTATTAAAAAAACAACATATACCGGTCAATATTTCCAGTTGGAAACATATGTTAATGATTTCACAGTTATTTCAGCGACCGTGAAATGGTGTTCCCACACAGTAGCGAAACCTGTGAGTCCCGGGGGGAGGGGGGGGGAGGCTCTTGTCCGGATAGAACGACGACGCGAATTTATTGTCTTGTACACGCTGGTCCATGTCAGATTCCTATCACCACTTTCTACGTCAGGTTCAGTCAGTCCTCACTGTGTCCCTTCCACCCGCATTCCTCACTGGCGGCAGTTGCCCTCCGATTAGACCAGTCGGCAAATTGACATATCAAGAAACATATCTAAAACTTAAATAATTTATGAAATTAGTAACCTGTAACTTACATCAAAGTGCTGTATTACGTGGGATTTTAAACAGCCTTCTTCGTTAATTATTACATTACTACAGGGTGATTCACAATTACGTCCCGATTTAAATCAAATATAACTCTGAAACGATTCGTAGCAACCATATTGAGCACTTATAAGAACTGTTGAATTGTGAGCTCTGAGATTCTCACGGCGTCGAAGATGAAGATGATGCCAGTCTTCTGGGTTGTAACGCCGAGTCAACATCCAGCGTTTCGGAGGTACATACTGCCTCCATCTTCAGGACTAAAGTTGGTATCTCACTACTAGTCCACATGGCTTTACTACAAACACCGATGAGAAACCCTCATGTTAGCACAAGAATGGGCCAGCTTCGATATTTCTGAGATGCGAGACGGAAAGATGTGACACCATAAGCGGATAAGTGACAGTCGATCACACGAGTCCGACAGCTCGGAGGCTGTCACTACGCTTATCGCCAAAGTGACAGTCGATCAGACGAGTCGAAAAGGAAACGTCCGACAGATCGGAGGCTGTCACTACGCTTATCGCCAGGGACTGGCATCTGAGAAACGTCTGGATGCTTTTTGTAAAGACGTCGAAGAAGCCATTGTCATGATCACCGGGAATTCGTAAAACACGTGTACTACTGTACACACAGAACACCATTCCCGTTTCATAACCGCTAAATTAAATATAATTTTTATCAAAATATAAACTGTCAAGCTTGAAATATAATTTGGTCTACAAAATAATAATTAACTGCGATATAAAATAAAATTGTAGCAAACAATCTTTTCTTCTCAAATTTTTAAGAGACCCCCTTAGCGAAATAAAACTACCTTGCTTCGGATGGCGAAACTCCTGACATCGTCGTGGTTAAATATCTACATCCCAGTTTCATTTGGGTTTTCACCGCTTGGAGATCGCTGAAAACGTCTTACGTGCTCTGGTTTCCATTATTTCCTCTGGAATTTTATTTGTTTCATTTTATCAAATTTATAAATTAATTCAATGGAAAAATATCAAGTTGGGTCTAGTTAACGACAAAGAAAAATCTTGCACACTATAAAACAGTTAATTTATATGAAGAAGGCGTCAGATTGTCGGATGAGACAGGACACCAGTTTTTACTACGAGAAGTGTAACAGTTAGAATTAACCTTGAATTACTGCTTTTGTTTCAAAACCGATCGATCGATCACCCACTCGCCTGAAGCAAGATTGCTGGCCGAACGTGAGGTGCCCACATAGGAGCTGATTTACAATTAAACCGGGTAACAGAATGACATTCATCCTTGCGTCATCGAAAAGAGACAAATTAAACAGCCGAACGGAATGCGTGTAGTAGAAAATATTGCATCACGCACCGAATGCGTAAGCTTACTTTTCGTTTTATAGGAGTTACAGTCGCTCAAAAAACAACAGAAATTATAGGTCTTATTTGTATTCAGAAGTAAGCTTCCCCGTTTGTTCTCAATTTTTATTTTTTCACAATCTTAAGAGTCAGCCAACTACACAACTTGTGTACACTCATCCACAAAAGTTATAATAACAGCATTAACAGAACATTATACGTTATTACAATGGTCTCTTCGATGTGAAGAATATATTACAGCGGGATTATGCAGGCTTCCAAGTACAGTCAGACCACAAGTTATGTCAATTCACAGTCACGTTTGAAAACAGGTCTTATCGTCAACCTGAGATGTGCAGAGTTCCTTTTGCGTTAAAAAAATCAGATAAATGCAGGTAATGACTTGCTTTTATAACATATCCCTGATATAAAGGCAAAGATGTCTTGCTACACGCCACGGAGACGTTTCGGGGTGAAGGGGCAGAGCTCCTACTTATTCTTGACCTCGGCGTGGGGCGGGGGAGGTCAGCGTCACGCTCAGCCTGCTTTACCCTGGTCGCAGAGGCTAGATGAATCATTCTTTGCCTCTGACAGGAATTGAACCCCGGTCATCCAGTCAGTAGTGAGACATTAACAAGAATCAAACTTAAACTTTTGAAATGTCTGTAGCCTCAGTAATCTGATTTGTAATTCAACTATTTCTTAAAACATATTTAAGACAATCTATAGTTATATATGTATAAAACTGTAAGAGTTGTTTCACTTTTACAATTTTCAAAAGAAGAATACTCCAGAAATGTTATTGGCTTTACAGCTCCAGATTAATAATGACATTAACACAGGTACGTAAGCACCAAATTTTCTCTCTCTCTCTCTCTCTCTCTGTCTCTAGCGAGATGCAATGCATCTACGGTCCAGACCATTCGCGGCTGAACACACTTTCGCCATCCACATCTCAAGAGTTCTTCTGCTTGTCATCTTGCAAAGTCAATACACGGCCTCCAAGTGTTCACGAGATGACAAACTAAGACCACCTGTGGGTTCAAAACCATCCCGTTGAATGAATGAATGACCCTTTCTGGCTGGTAAACACGCCGACTGACGAAGTGGTTTCCAATGGCGGCATTTGAATGCTGACCTGGGCGAAGTGATCCAGTACTCGCAATCTTATTCTAAAACTTCTTTAACGCATTAAAGCCCAGTGGTAACTATATGTACCACCTTCCTTAACAATAAATAACTCTGAACTCTGTATTTATGTGTTCCGTACGATCATTTCCGGAAACAACATTAAGCAATTGGTATTTGTAATGTTGCCAACAACAGCATATGGTTAAGAAAGTAATTTGGTGTGGACTGGTTTCTTTTGCCTAGAATAAGTTCCAGTGGCGGACTCTTGTGAACACGAGAGGAAGTCTTCGGTTTCCACGTATAACGTGGAATTCTTTCACTAACTATTTAAATGAGGACTCTGTTTTAGGTTAGGTTACCTGCCTCAATTTACACGAAGAGCCTGAAATAAGCAACGACAAACGTCGACACACGTTGGATCCCATAACTTCCAGGCGCTCAGCGAAGCAAAAAACCTACTGATGAAAGTCTGGTCACCTTTCGAATTCTTTTTGCCTGTACCGAATTGATTTATGTCTTGATGTTCTCATACTAATTTCACATATTAAAATGCTAATTTAACAGAAGTGATTTATAACTTGATATCGAAGGTTGCTTACTCTCAAGCCGGAATTACGTATGCAAATTAACGCGTGAAGAGTCTGTCTATTATTTAAGGCAAGGAATATCAATTGGAACACAAACTATTACCTGAGATCTCTGCTTATTTAAGAAGTGTAGACGTATTATTATGTTCTCATACGGATACTCAAAATGTGATACGAGGTACGATCTTGTGATTTTTCACGTGCCTGCGGTCGGAAAACCACTTTAGATGCCTTGGAGAGACAGAAGAACAATATTAAAATGGGTGAGACATAAAATAATTTAAGTGTGATGGTGTGGGAATTTGTAATAATGCTTACGTTGGCCATCACCACATTCACTTACCGACGCATTCTGTTCCACAGGAACGTAATACAACCAAGAATTTTCCTGAGTGCCTACAAAAAAATGATGAGACAGTGTCTTTTAATATGCCACGACCACTTCCTTCAACGTTTGAATGCATCCTTCACAAATCTGTTCGACATTATCTGACCATGATACTTAAAATAACGTTGTTAAATAAAGCAAGAAGTCTCTCAATACGCGAATTCCTATACAGTCATGTCATTTCCGAGTAAGTTTAATTTCAGCCGGACAGCAGATATTTCTAGGGATCTAAAGATTTGTGAAGAGTTGTTAAGTCTTGTGACAATTTTCCTTTTACTTACATAATTGTGTTCCAAGAACCTCATGACAGACCTGTTAAAGATTTTTATCCGGTCTGTTGTAAAAATATCATGAAGTCAGAAACCACATTCATGCGGACGGCACAGAAGGAAACGCCCTGAGCCTTTAAGAATCGTAGCCACGTGTACTGTAACCGGGGCGAATCTGTGCGCTCAAGATCCATCAGAAGTAAAATGCAATTCGATCTGAGGGATAGCAGGAAGGAAAACGTGCACTATCGATCCTATAAATATTATATCTCAGATTCAGTTTCTGATATTTTTTTTATAAACAGACGAAACGTCGATAAAAATATTCGTTGCAAGCGTGGGAATTCAGTTCACGAGGAACGACGGACAGACGAGGTAGCTGTGGGCACATCACTCGGTCCAACGGCCTTGTACAGTGAGGCCGTCGGACAGGGAAACACTCGCACAGTTGAATTACTCGGTCAGCGGACTCGCTACTACCGAGAACTGGTTCCGCGAGGTTTAGATAGCAGTCAGTCAAGTCTGCCTCGACTCGCTCGAAGCGAGGGTCCCAGTAGATGGTCGGCCAAGTCAACAGGTGTACGAGTAGGCAGGCACACAATGGACACTTGCTCTGGGCATCTAGCGTTTCCTCTATTACACTTGATTAAAAACTTGTTTGTACACTTTTGTTACATCTTTTTAACTTACTTTACTTCTTGCAGGCCAGACCTATTGTTCTGCCACATCCCTGAAGGTGCCTGAGATGCTGTGACTTCGTATCTCGCTCTCAGCAGTAATTTTCATTTTTATTTTGTACACATTTTAACTTTGTTTTGTTTTCTGATCTGCGTCTCAAAACGCCAAGTTAACCTGACAATCAATTCTGTGAACAGAACCTTGTTAACGCTTTTCAAGCGATTAATCTGATAGCCCATTCAATGACGTCACGTATGAGAAGAGGACGATGAAGAAAGTGCAAGGAGGAGATAAAAAATAAAGCTCACAATAATTAATACCTAATCTGGAGATGCGACCGTCTTGAGACGTTAATAGAACGCTCTGCTAGTGAAGCAACTCACTGCCTTTTCTAGAACCTGAAGAAGGTTGGCGAAGATAGCGCCGAAACATATCGGTATAAGTGCAGAATACTTTAATCACTCACACGTAGTTGTAAATAATAAATGTTGACTGGTATCTGTTTTAAAAATTCGCTTACAAATAACACCGAGATCCTACCCCTGGACCTTCTTGTTGCAAATTCATTGGTAACTATAACAACGCACACAAAGGCAAGCCATAGATAACCACTGTCCCCTGTCCTATCCTTTTGGGACGATAACGAACACATTTTTATTCTGTCCCACTATACGCCATGTAGGCGCTTGGGGGGAGTGGAGGTATAGCTCCTCTCTTCCTTGACCTCGGCACTAGATGGGGGTGAGTGGTCAGCATCACGCCCCGTCCGGCTTTACCCCCGGGAAAGAACCCCGGTACCCACCGGATAGGAGGCTGGGTGAGGCTAGAGGAAAAGTCCTCTGCCACCGTCGGGGATCGAACCCCAGTCGTCCAGTAGCTAGTCACTATACTGACTGAGCTATCCCAGCTCACGTGCAAGTGAAACAGTGTCGTTAAACAACTTGGGGGGACGGACCCCGCCACAAAGAACATCATTACCATCATATAGACTGCAGCTAGCAATTACCACTAGGTTGTTTAGAATAAAAATTAAGTTACAAATTATGGCCACTTAAATTACAAGGGTAATTGAAGAAATGGTTAGTCATGCATCACTGAGCTTCGCTCGCAAAAGTAAGCTTACCTGAATTTCATCATCGCCTTCCTAGTCAGCAAAGCCTGTCCTCCGCTTAACAACTCCTGTTTCGACTTCACTGAAGTGATAAACACTTTCCTGCATTTCAAAAAAGTTGTAATTTCCCCGAAAAAATGTAACATGGACACTTTACTAACACCAGTCATAAAACACGACCAAAAAGCTTTATTTACGGAACACTTACCGATCACCGTTATTAACCCCAATTTGACACAGCACTTACACTGATTTATCCACTGGATAGGCTCCTCTCTTCCAAAATTACACTACAAATAACCTTAGCCTACCCAGTGGTGTAGTGCACGAAATTCTTTTGGTGGCCCATTTGTTAATTACCACAATTACTCTAGCACAAATTACTTATATTCATAAAGATTCCCGCAGATCATTACGACACCAGTCACAACATAAAAATTCCGATTCTAAATTTATAAACTAAGAAAACACACACCTGTAAGAGGCATTTTACCGTGCGCTATTTCTGAATAAACAACAGAGAGTCGAGGCCCACTTCTGGGCAGCGTCTTTTCGTATTAACAGATCACCACACACCACAACCACCTTCTGCTGTTAAAGCAGACGTTTTGTCTTGTCTTTACCTGAACGACATTCGGACACTGTAAATCACGTGACCATGATGTATCCGCAGGTGTTGCAGACAGAGTAAGGGGAAATTGAAGAAAGACCTCTCTCGTCATGACCGCACACAATCAGTGGCTTATAGCACGTCGACTGTGTTCTGTTGCGTTACGATGGGGAGGTTAATGGGGCAATATTAACAGACTGTGTTACTATACGATGCTGGACCAACTCCACCTCCCATCGTCACAACGGACGTCTCTTAGATGCATTTCAATGTTACTTCCATCCCATTCTAGATCTTACAACTGAATGTTTTCCAAGAAATGCAGGCGCATATTATGTAAGTATATTACTAACCCCCATCTCAGCTACATGACCAGCCCATCATAATCTCCTAGATCAGCGTTTTTCAAACTATGGTTAGCGTACCACTGGTGGTCCGCGAACTAAGTAAGAAAATCAAAACATAAATAAGTTTTCCCTGAACGCATTTGGTTAGTGGTAAATTTAATGAGTTTAATTAGAATTAGTGGTACGCCAACGAAAAAGGGTGAGAACCCCTGCCCTAGACGACATTATCCTAATAGGACTACATATTCATCTCCAGCACTTTGTAAAGTTGACAGAATAAAAAGAGATTTGGAATTTAATAACACGAATTTCCAGAATTTAATCGTCTACTAATTGCATTATCATAATTTCTCACGTGATCTATTTCCATCCACAATCAGACCAATTCACCTCTTCTAGGACAATGTCAAGTCTGTGTGTTTACGACTACGGACCTGCACAAGCGTTGGTTCGTATCTCATTAAGTACGCAGCACCAACTGGTAAAACAACATATACATGTTTTGGAGCACTAATAAATGTACAAACTTGTATTCTGAGCTACTCAAAATTTAAATAACTGCACGGAGAACAATCTTCCGACAAAAGCTGATAGTCTTATCATTTGGACAAAAACTTTGGAGCCTTTTAACATTCCCGAAGTCCAAAGTCCAATCCATCGACTTGGCTTTGATTTATTCTCTACCGAACGACAGGAATCAGAAAGGCGCCATTTATTACGCGTCTCACTAGCGACTGTGGTACAGTCCGTGAAAAATATTTCACACGGTCAGTATTCAAACAAAAGGAACTGTGATCCTCTCAGAACATATTTTCACCATACTTAGCAAAGTTCCTTCCATTTAATGCAAGTTATAAAAGAAAATCGAACCAGTTCATAATAGTAGTTGAATTTATACAACTTAGTGGCATTTAAATAGAACTGCAGAGAGCAGTAGTGGTATTTAAAAGGGGTCGCAATGGGTTAAGATCAATTCCATTTTAATATTATCATATGTAGTTTCCGTCTGAATGTGTATGTGCAATTGTCACTCCCCACGTGTGTGCCACGTGGAACACCACAAAGCCTTGAGCACTTTCGTTGGCCCGGATAGTCTGAAATACAGTTGGACATGTATACTACTTAACACTGCTGGTCGTGACATCCATGCGTCTGATTACAGGTGTGTGCTGTAGTGCGCCGTGGAAGGGTCTATGACCGTCCAATGCGCCCACTTGCTGTACCGCCGAGGGCTTACTTTTCCCACCACTGCTATCTACAAACTTGGCAAGGACGGACACTCAGAAGAAAAAATAAATAAAAGACAGACTTATCTCGAGAGACATAAAATCCGAGAATTATTTCAGAATTATTAGAACCAGTTAAGAGGAATAATTCCTTGGACTGAATCGTGTAGCACCTACTTCTTTTAAAGCAAGTACGTAAAGCTCGTATTTTTATTTGTAGTTTATATAACGACGTGGTAAGGAACTTTGACCATACAGCGGAGACGTATAAACGTTGCGATAAAGTTTTAATTAAACTTATTTTATACTCCATAGGCCTACGATAAAGATCCATACGTAACTTCGTTCTGATTATATTTTTTCTGACGAAGAATACGCCAACCTAAAACTATACACAGGAAATATAAAACAATTTTTTTACCTTTCTCTGTGTTCTGAGGTGTTCGTGGAATCAGACGTCCACACCGAAAGCAAGCGTCGAACGTGCGATATATCAAATTTAATCTATTTCAATAAATTTAATCTTTATTCGAGAACAAGTATGTGCTCACAGGTATGTCAAACATAGTTATGCCACCAAATGAGGCATCCTATATACATTTCTGCACTGTAGATGGCTAGAACGAATTTACAAAAAAATCGACGTTTGATGAAGGACAGAAAAAGCCTTAGTGGATTGATTCCAAGCGCGCTGCATTTTGTGTTCGGAACGTGTGTTGAATCGGAAATAGTCCTTGTTGAATTGCCCCTGCCACTACTCCACTTACATTACCTGCATAACAATAATGAATCTACGGGACGTGCAACATTAATAATACACCGCGTGCGGCGCTGGTGTCGTTATAAATGACCATTGTTACGTCATGCCAGCACGAATAAAACCGGTTCTCGTGCATTATTCCAGGTATTTTCGTGTTCCGTGTTACGGGAATCCCGAACACACGTCTCGTTTCGTGTTTTATTTCTAGGGTTTTTTTATTTACATTTCATTATTGTTTGATTCTTGTATTGTAGCTTAAGTTGATACGCAATTAAAATTACAAAATCACTTCCAAAATTTTTTTCAGATAATTAAAAAAAATGACCTGATATCGAATCCTCTGAAGTCGAACCTCAAAATATAAACGAGATATATCGACTTTAGGCTTAAAAGGGGTTAAAAGTAATTGACTAAACCCAACCAAAATCTACTAAACTTTTCTAAACACAAACGAATGTTTGGTCATTATCATTACAGGAGTCACGTCTGAATGAATATATACTTTAAAGACTCTTGTTAAACCTTTAAGACGCAGTAATACCTGTACGTAACCACCTGATTTAACGACAAGTTTACTAGGATTTTGCCCACAGAATATATTGATCTGTTACGTTCGAATTTCAATGTAAACGGCGATTATCATTTCCTTAAACAGCGTTAACCAGTTGATTTTTGTAATGGTGATGAGTTGTTTTCTTTGCGGTAGGGACTGAATTCTTAAATATGACGATCTTCGGTTTCAAAGTGTTTCAAAAGGTTAATCAGATGATCTTCGGAATGGTGAAGTGTTGTGTTTTCTTCGCGGTACGGACTGAATTCTTAAATATTAATTAGACGATCTTGGGTTTCAATCCAGTCCATAGGCGGTCACATCGACCATTTCGACGAGCTACGGACTTCAAAGCCACATTTCACTTCGGGTCATAAAAAACCCTGATAACGTTGAAACAAACAAACAAACGTACAAACAAATGCTTTGTTCATTTTCACCACTGTAATGAACCAAACAAAAATATGTTTGTTTCTTGATTTTTCCTGCTGGTGTATAAACGTTTACTCACGTGACCGCAATGTGACGTCACCTCGGCGGACGAGTCTGCAAGGTCTCCTGGAAATGACCTCTTGCTACACGCAGGAATTCATCCCCTCCCCACTCCTCACTAGTCTCGGGTGTTCATCAAACTACCATTCATCCACTCAACGCACTTCGTCAATGACAGATCACTGTACAAAATAAACCACTAATTCTGAAGTGAATTTGTTTCAAATTGCCTGTAATTCTAGTGTTAAAACTTGCTTCCGAAATTACGCGTAATGAGAATTTAAGAAGATGTGAACGTCTTGTCTGAGATGTCCTAGAGGAAACTGATCGGAGAGTTTTGTTTTGAGAACTTCCTCCTCGTCCGGCGAGTGTTCCCGATTCTTCGAGCCATGCGAGGCGCTAATTATCCCGATCAGGATTTCGCTGCCCCCCCCCCCCCACCGCTCTCATTGTTACTCACACGACAGCGACCAACAGGTTCAAGTCGCAGTACAGTCCGACACATAATTGCATGTCCCTTCCGTTCCAGCCTTTGATCAAACTTCACCAATTCTGATTTTTATCGCACTGTGCCGCTCACTGACGAGTCGGACGACAATGGTTCGATTCCCATCATGTTTAATTTTGTATTCACCAAACCTCTTGTATGAAACGGCCAGACCATGACGCAGATCACTCACCTCCATCCACTGGTGAGGTTAAGAATGTATGGAGCCTTACCTCCAGCCTCACTACGCGGCTTTAAGGAGTAAATTATCCACAATCACTGCTTTCGGACAAGCACAAATACTGCTGTTCATATCCTCGCCTTTAATGAAACAGAAGGTCCAACGCCGGGTTCACAAAAGCCAGATAACACACAGCCAACTTATTTAAGATCCATTTTAATATTATATTCTCATCTCATCCCAGATCTTCCGAGCAGTCTCACCTCTTCAAGCACTTCTCCCATCACCCATTCATTCTACGTGACCTGTCCATGTAATTTTCCTTGGTTTGATAACATTTTGTGTAAAATGCCAATTACGCATTTTTCTCCAGCCTTACGTCACTTCCTGTCTTCGACAGGCCATAGGCCAGCAATGAGGCTATTCCTAAACAACGTCTTCGCCCAGCGCGATCTTTCGGGCAGAACAGAACAGAAACAGAGGTCCCCGTTGAATGTTGCTGACTTCACAAATTTCACAATGATTGGCCGAGACTCGAACCTGGATCCGTCTGATGAGAGCCACCACAAACTAGTTGCTCCTAACGTTGCATAACGAACAACAGGTGGTTTGCTACTTCATTCAAAAGCCACGAACGAGCCGTCAAATCAGAAAGAAGACCTACTTATTTGTTACTTATATGCATTAATGTACGCTCACTTTCTCCTATTTCGGTCGACTTCACAAGGGTCTCTTAGAACAGATCGAAGTAATTTATGTTATCAGAGTAATTACACAGCCACACAGAATTGTAGTTGAACACGACTTTTATGAAGCCACCAGCATTTTTTACAACTCGTTCCTCAGACTCTACGTTCCACACAGAACACAGAACTCAGTATCAGCCAGCCTTTAAACGACCCAAATTTTGTCTAGGTCTTATTTATTCTCGGAGCACGGAATAAGAGTTCCCACCATTCATTATGAAACTCGTAGCAGCAATGAAGGATCAGACACCCCAACACGAGTGTGCACAACGCTTGCCAGTCATTCTTAATAATATTCTACGAAGCGTTGTTTTCCTCAGAGCCTCACGTGTCAAATTATGCATTCAAACCACTCATCAGCATAGAACAAACCGCCTCGGTATTATTGCAGATTATATAATGAATAACAATAATAATATAATATGATAATACATCAATATACCGAAATAAAATATAAATATAAATAATAGTTCTTTTACAGATGTCAAATATTTTACAGACAGAACACTTACTATCAACCAACCAGAATATGCCCCACTGACGTGTTACAAGATATTAAACAAAGTGTGTCTGGATTGTGGTATTCTGGTTTGTGACACCGTGTGGTCTTACAGGTTGTTACAAAAGTTTAAGAAAAATATTCTTCCTTCCTCTTTATGGTAAAAGTCTCAAACAAAATAACACACAACCCAGCAGACCACAATCCAAATGTTCACCGCTGCGAAGATATCACATTTGACATTTTATCGTGATAATATTAAAAAAAAAAGACATGTCACACAACTCGACACTGGCACTAAGAACATTTGTCGCTTGGTGGCGAGGTCCTGGTGTCACGGAGATGCCTGTGTCCCGTCTGAGCGAAAGTCGACCGCTCGGCGGGGATATTTGTGGCAGACTACATCCAGAATATCCGAAAGGATTCAAGGAATGTCCGAGGAACTGAAGTGAAAAGCATTTGCGAACAAAGCCAGCGAGGGAGGTGTAGAAGGGACTCGACATGACAGTTGTTACAGTGCATTCGCGATATCAGGGAAAGGTAGACGAGAGGGGAAATTTGAAGGGGGATAAAATCCCTGCTCCTTTAGTTCAAGATAATACAATAAATACCAGTACAATGCAAAACCTTCCAAACAATAGGCCTACCTTCTTTCAGCTGGAAAACGTGACCGAGTCCCCCAAAATTCTGGAAGAAAGATGTCATCCTTTCCTGTACAATCTCGCCAATCGATTCGACTTCATGTATTAAGCAATCTTGAATTTATTTTACGTCCTTAATGGATACTGTGACAGTTCTTGATATGATTTTTGTAATTATGTGAATTATTTATTTGTGTGGATATTAACACACTTTTTATGTTTCAACATACTCCAAAAAAAAAGAAATTAGCCTATGAAAGATGGAGAAAATATAATGGAAGTCTTGTGGAATGTCGTGGATCGTACTTTCGTAGAAAATGGCTGAAATTTCACAGGTCCTTACTGCTGCCATCATCAGGGCCTTAAGCTTACTAGATACGCCTTAAGAAAATTGGTAAGAGCCAAATGAAGTGTAACAAGTTATGACACACAAAATAAAAGGCCATTGCTGACTCCAGATTAGTAATTAGTGAATGCTAATTCCTGTGGCAGTCTTATAAACGTCATAATTAGACGAGATGTGTTTTCACGTGAAGCGTCCGTTATTTTTTGTCCGATTTTAGACTAAAAAATTATCCATTTTTAAATTTGATAAAAATCCGTTCGGCGATCCTCGAGACATTTTTTTTTTCTGAATAAGTCCTGATGCAGCAGTTCAGGAGCGCACGGACTAAGAGGTACTGGATGCTGAGTAAGGAAAGAAAAATACGTGAAGTGCAATACACAATGTGAAAACGGAGGAGGGGAAGTTCAACAAACAGACGACAGAACAACAAACAAAGCAGACGCCACCCCTCGTTCTCCTGTGTTTCCACACAAAGAAACTCGATTTGAAAAACAGGTGGCAAAGAGTTCGGGGTGTATCGGAGGAGTATAACAGCGGAAGCGTCCGAAAACAATGCCTCTGAAGGGCGCGCTGTTTACTTAGCCCTTTCCCTTACACAACGAAGTTGCACGTCGGAACACGCGGGTGGATTTAGGGACAAAACTTGAGTGAAACTGAAGGAAATCATTAGCGTTTATACGCGGATACACACACGAAAGTCGCATTGCAGATGCTGAAAAGAGGAGTTATTACTATTTAGTGTTCTGTGTGACGACAGGTCCATATGAACCTGGGACCTGTTCATATACGTTCTTGGCAGATGATCCAGAAGTGGTTTGCCATTGCCTTCTTCTGTGTGTGAATGGAGTAATTGTTGGGATGCCACGGAGGAAAACCCCGTGTTGCCTAGACCACGGCCTTGCCCAACACAAGTTAAAAATTCGGGCACCGCCGGGAATCGAACACGAGACCCCAGGATTACAAGGCCAGCCTTCTAACCGCTAGACCACCGTAGGTCTTACATGTTTTGGCGTCTTGTTGTTCATGGTCATTAGATGTGCAATCATTGGTTCTAATGAGTAATGACTTTATGTGTCAGCTGATAAATTTAAACTTGATGGCCTTCTTTTTGCCTTTTATTCGCCCCCCTCCACTTCCCTGAGTGCGGCCCGCTTTATTAATGCTGATAATAATTACTGGTAGTGAGTAAACTGATCGATTTTTCATAACTTGACATCATCTGACCTAATGATTGCCAAACTAGTGAAATGTACGAAATAAAAATATAAGAGGTGGCAGCAATGACTTTCAGTTTCATTACATTATTGCTCAGCCTCCTTAATGTTGGAGCACAAAAAGGGATAGTTAAAAACGCTATTTAAATTGTGCAGTCATGCGGGCCAACGGACCCTGCTGCCGATAAAGAGCGGCGATTTATAATTGTAATTGTACTCACCGGGCCGGTATTGATGAAGAAATTATATGCATCTGCTTAATATATTCACGTATTTGCTTAGATTTGCAATCTGGTGATTTGGTTCTGTAATTGTACAAAATATAACAAGCTTCATTTAGCAGAGTCTTCCTTGAGCAGCTAATACTCTCAGCTGGTCAAGAAATTTATATTATTTTGTGGAACCCAAAGGTTTATTACCGTGTTCACAACAGCCCGCCACTGGTCCATAACTTGAATCAGACGTATCGATTTCACACTCTGACATCATATTAAATTTCGATCCATATTTATATCGTCGTCTTTCTACACCCCCCCCCTCTGAATGGTTTCTTTCCTTCAGGGTTACTTACTAAAACTACGTATTTATTTATTAGTTATCCAATGCGTGCTATATGCCAAGCCCATTACATATTCATTATTGAGATCGCTCTAATAGGCCTGCTATTTTGTGAAGAATACAAATTATGAATCGTCACATCATCTGATTTTCTACAGTGTTCCTTCCTCTTAGGTACTAGTTTCTCTCGTTAGCGCCCTTTGATGTGAGCAGTCGTTCTAATTATCGCGTCCTTTGCCTGTTTAAGTGACACGTAACGACACTTGACGAATTTACCGGCTTAGCTTTAGAACTGCTTTTCCCTGGTGCTGTCTCTCTCTTCAACCTCGCTATTGGCTCATTTGGCATCACTGTTCCTTTTTAATATTTTTACTTGCAGAGTACATCAGCTGCGTCTGTCATCAAGGTTTTCTGGCCTTCATTTTGCATAATTGGGCACTACAATTTATCTAATGTATGTTAATGGGTGAATTTATTTGTACGTATCACTACTTTATGCGAACATTGTGTTTATAATATGTAAAATCACCTAACTTATGGATCCGAAAACGTGATAAATAAATAAATATATGTAGTCACGTAGGCTTCATTAGCGACTTTATACTACTCTGTACATAGCCCAACTTCTTCGAGGTGCTAACACTTGCCATCAATAATTAGTCACCGTAAAAGCTTAAAATAATTTATTATAATAATTTTTTATAGTCTGTGTGACATGTTTGCTTTGTCAGAGAGATTTTATGTTTGTTTATTTGTCTCCAACAGAGAAAATCCTTCCAATTACAAAAGGCTTACTCAGTGAATTCAAAAATAACTACTCCATGGATAGTGTCAAATTAAAGAATTACATACTTCTTAATACCATACGTAGGATCTAACAGTGGATTGGAGAAACTTGAATAACGAGGACGTTAGTAAGAATATGTCTTCTCTTCATTTGTTGTTTGTGTCCAAGGAATTTGGGAATGTTTTAGTTTTGTATCGTGTAAAAACTATAATTATTGAAGGTTTTGCTGTTTCATCTGATAAGTGTCTTGTCAATACTCTGCCGAGTTTTGTTTTAAATGGAAATGATAGTTTAGTTTCATTTCTGAAACTACCAGCTGAGCGACTGCCAGTTTCTCGAGAACGTTCCTACTCCATGGAGTTGAGCTACGATACACAACACTCATCTGATCGACAAAATCATAATCTTCTATATCATCATGGATTGTGGTTGTGCATCATCGCCGTTATGATAGACGGAGCAAGTACATCTGAAACGTCGGTAAACTTCTAGTAAGCTACACGGTGCAACAACCTAGAAGACAGACATCTTCATACTCGCCGCTCACTTTTTATTTTCAAAAAATTTTGGAAGTCTTTTATCTTGTCAGGAAGAAATGGACTAGATTCATGTGGCTGAAGGCATAAGCCAGTCGCGTGATTTTTTGCACACGGTAATGAAACTTTGAGTTTCTTAATAAGAGCAAAATAGGTTAAACTCATGGGCTGTTTTCCAGTTTTGTTCCACCCACTCGAACCTTGTCACCTCTATCCGTCATAATTTTGTCTCTAAACATCTAACACTCTTATTCCATCTCGTTTCCCAGCCACAACCACAGCAAAGCAGTAAACAGAACTGAAGCCTATTAGAATCATCCAGAGTTGTTCTGAACAAATATCGAACAGACTTTTGCAAAATTAATAGTTCATTAGCAGATTATTTTATTTGCATGCTCTGAGTGTTAGAGTGACACGTTACCTTTATTCTTCGCTAATTATTTAATTGCTGCACACTACTTGAGCCTCGTGCGCGTTTTGATTGTGTGTGTTCTCCCCCCCCCCCCCCCCCCGGCAAAGTAACACGGAGATGTGGGATTAACACGTGTCAAATTATGCATTCAAACCACTCATCAGCATAGAACAAACCGCCTCGGTATTATTGCAGATTATATAATGAATAACAATAATAATATAATATGATAATACATCAATATACCGAAATAAAATATAAATATAAATAATAGTTCTTTTACAGATGTCAAATATTTTACAGACAGAACACTTACTATCAACCAACCAGAATATGCCCCACTGACGTGTTACAAGATATTAAACAAAGTGTGTCTGGATTGTGGTATTCTGGTTTGTGACACCGTGTGGTCTTACAGGTTGTTACAAAAGTTTAAGAAAAATATTCTTCCTTCCTCTTTATGGTAAAAGTCTCAAACAAAATAACACACAACCCAGCAGACCACAATCCAAATGTTCACCGCTGCGAAGATATCACATTTGACATTTTATCGTGATAATATTAAAAAAAAAAGACATGTCACACAACTCGACACTGGCACTAAGAACATTTGTCGCTTGGTGGCGAGGTCCTGGTGTCACGGAGATGCCTGTGTCCCGTCTGAGCGAAAGTCGACCGCTCGGCGGGGATATTTGTGGCAGACTACATCCAGAATATCCGAAAGGATTCAAGGAATGTCCGAGGAACTGAAGTGAAAAGCATTTGCGAACAAAGCCAGCGAGGGAGGTGTAGAAGGGACTCGACATGACAGTTGTTACAGTGCATTCGCGATATCAGGGAAAGGTAGACGAGAGGGGAAATTTGAAGGGGGATAAAATCCCTGCTCCTTTAGTTCAAGATAATACAATAAATACCAGTACAATGCAAAACCTTCCAAACAATAGGCCTACCTTCTTTCAGCTGGAAAACGTGACCGAGTCCCCCAAAATTCTGGAAGAAAGATGTCATCCTTTCCTGTACAATCTCGCCAATCGATTCGACTTCATGTATTAAGCAATCTTGAATTTATTTTACGTCCTTAATGGATACTGTGACAGTTCTTGATATGATTTTTGTAATTATGTGAATTATTTATTTGTGTGGATATTAACACACTTTTTATGTTTCAACATACTCCAAAAAAAAAGAAATTAGCCTATGAAAGATGGAGAAAATATAATGGAAGTCTTGTGGAATGTCGTGGATCGTACTTTCGTAGAAAATGGCTGAAATTTCACAGGTCCTTACTGCTGCCATCATCAGGGCCTTAAGCTTACTAGATACGCCTTAAGAAAATTGGTAAGAGCCAAATGAAGTGTAACAAGTTATGACACACAAAATAAAAGGCCATTGCTGACTCCAGATTAGTAATTAGTGAATGCTAATTCCTGTGGCAGTCTTATAAACGTCATAATTAGACGAGATGTGTTTTCACGTGAAGCGTCCGTTATTTTTTGTCCGATTTTAGACTAAAAAATTATCCATTTTTAAATTTGATAAAAATCCGTTCGGCGATCCTCGAGACATTTTTTTTTTCTGAATAAGTCCTGATGCAGCAGTTCAGGAGCGCACGGACTAAGAGGTACTGGATGCTGAGTAAGGAAAGAAAAATACGTGAAGTGCAATACACAATGTGAAAACGGAGGAGGGGAAGTTCAACAAACAGACGACAGAACAACAAACAAAGCAGACGCCACCCCTCGTTCTCCTGTGTTTCCACACAAAGAAACTCGATTTGAAAAACAGGTGGCAAAGAGTTCGGGGTGTATCGGAGGAGTATAACAGCGGAAGCGTCCGAAAACAATGCCTCTGAAGGGCGCGCTGTTTACTTAGCCCTTTCCCTTACACAACGAAGTTGCACGTCGGAACACGCGGGTGGATTTAGGGACAAAACTTGAGTGAAACTGAAGGAAATCATTAGCGTTTATACGCGGATACACACACGAAAGTCGCATTGCAGATGCTGAAAAGAGGAGTTATTACTATTTAGTGTTCTGTGTGACGACAGGTCCATATGAACCTGGGACCTGTTCATATACGTTCTTGGCAGATGATCCAGAAGTGGTTTGCCATTGCCTTCTTCTGTGTGTGAATGGAGTAATTGTTGGGATGCCACGGAGGAAAACCCCGTGTTGCCTAGACCACGGCCTTGCCCAAAACAAGTTATAAATTCGGGCACCGCCAGGAATCGAACCCGAGACCCCCAGGATGATGATGTATGATTTGTAAATATTGAGCGTACTCCAGAGATTACAAAATGCTATGACTGTACCGGTTTCAAAATCACCTTTTAATTATCGCCTTGGGTTTCCCCTTCATAATTTCAGGCTTCTATAGGCCATTTTGTGTTCTCTTTTCATGTCTTTGTTTTTGAGTAATATTACCAGACTTAAAAATCTTTTACGTATTTTACTGTTCGTGTGTTGTCTTGTGTAACCTGGTGGTGATTTGAAAGTTCTCTGTCATTGTACGTTTTCTTCCTCAGTCACTACCACTTCATATACCACTGATTTATTATATAATTCGTAATAGTAGGATGGAGGACAAATGAATGTCGCTGGCATGATGGTGAGAGCCATCAGTGGTTAATTAATGAACTACGTAGTCATTATAGATTTAAGCCTTCTGGAATTATGGAATATTCCAAACTTTCTGATTAGGTTCAATCCGAACGTTATCTGTACGTTGTATGCAAGATTTCACGGGTTGAAATCTGGATATGGGAACCGGTATAATGAATATTTCGTGATTTTTCTTACTTCTTAAAGTAAAATTTTGAAATAGTTTAAAATCGGACAATATCGCTTCTTTCCACATATTTTCTAATTTGTTATATAAGGTCCTAATAATCGATGCTGATGCTGTATAACTTGTTAAATCATCTGTAAATAAACGAAGAACCACACTAATTATTCCGGTTTTTAATTTATTGGTTTAAATTGTGTGTAAATCTTATTTTTCGGGGTAGTTAAATGAAGGACTGATTTGTATTTGAAATTTTGTTTTCCTCTTTTAGTTCGTTTTGTGAAGTTTTAGCCGAGGATTTTGTTTTCGTGGGTGAAAAAGAGCGAATTGTCACGAGAACAAGCGAATGTTCTGGTCCAATTCTCTTAACGGCTTGTGGAGTGGGTTCTAGGCATAATTACAAAAAAATAATAATGAATCCTTCGGCCGACAAGCGTGCTTTGTGCTAAGTAGTTTTTGTGCAACACAAGTAATCATTACATTTTCCGACTCTGCACACATTTGGGCTTATATTTGGCAAAATACGGCCGTGGAAATACTTTCTCCAGCTGCTGAAACCTTCGTTGACTTTGGGATTGAAATGGTAATTAAAATCTCGCCGCGTGTTTGCTGAGTTCCTGGTACTTTGTTGTTGAAGTTCCTTGCTTTTTCTGTGTTAGTTTGCGTGTCAGAGTGGCGTACTTCTCATCTCGCCATTATTGGTACAGCGATAATTACGTCACGATTTTCCATGGCCAACACTGTTTTTCGTACTGTTCGTAATTTAAAAAAGAATTCAACAGATGCCGCTAGTATCCGAATGGTCAGTTTTGGTAGATACGTGGCCAGTTCATGAATAAACTACGTTATTAGTACAGATATCAGAAATAAAATATACCTTAAGTTAGATAAGTGACAGGATTGGAGAAAATTTAAAATAGAGGAAATTGTAAATATGTGATTTTTCGCTTTGAGTTGATGGTATGGATAGAGTAATACCATATTTCCGTACGATCATTTTTGTCCTTCCATCTATGCTTTGATCTTCCGGGTGGTTTTCCTTTGGAGTTTGAGTTATCCTCGCTGTCGAAAATGAGAAAATAATATTAATGTCGATCTTAAGAGAACATTTTGTGAATAAATTGTTGGATTTTGATTGTCTGTGAATGGGATTGAATGTAAAGATTTTAAAATAATATTTCATCTTATGATACCGTAGGTACAGAGAATTATATTTAAGAGTTTTTTTATAGGCGTAGGCGATACAATCGAAATACTAAACATTGCCGACGTTTCAGAGGGCGTTGCTGCCATGCCCTTCAACGTTGAGACGATAGAACGTTCACGATACTTTAGACAGCTGTGAGAATCTCACATGGTCTGTGCCGGGAACCTTTCCATGTCATTTGGTGTGTGACGAGACCGTCTGCTGGCCGAGCCGGCCTGCGAATAAGGTCCATTTTATTGTGGTAAGGACTGTACCTGATATCGAACTGTGTTGCGGCTCTGTTTCTGTGAACGATGGTCCGTTTGGGCGAGGGGGTGAGGATGAGGAAGGAGCAGGTGGTCATATTTAACCGGCCTTAACAAATGAAAGCCGCAGGGGGTAGTGGACCAATTGTTTCAATTTTGGGTGGAACGAATATTTGGTGCATTTGAACACGCCACGTAATCTGAGATTGAATTTGTTTACATTTCCCCTCGCAAATATTAATGGTATTTTAAGTTTGAGTAGAGCTTGGCTCTGAAGGGTTTAACTTTACAGGTTTTACAAGTGTTCCTACCAGCTGCGTTGGCGAAAGATTCAAGACTGAATTAAAAGGGGAGATTCAATTCGGGCAACGTTTGCGTTGCCTCCACGCGAAGGAAGAACACAGATTGAAGGTGTTTGAGAACACGGTGCTCGGGATGACATTTTGACCAAAGAAAGATTAAGTGAGAGAAGACTTGAAAATTTTACGACGAAGATCTTCATAACTTATTCTAATCACTAAATGTTTTTTTAAGGTAACGATCAAGGAGGAGGATGGGCGGGGCGTGTAGCACGCATGAGGGCGATGAGGAATTTTACTTGGTAAAACCTGAAGGAAGAAACCAGTCGGGAAAGCTAGGCGTAGCTGAAATAATATTATTAAAATGGATTTATTCTTCCTGAAGAAGGCATCAGAAATTTATCGACTTATATCAGCCTTATTCTTCCGATATCGTTAACGGTAAGGGAATTTGTCGCAGAACAAAGATCGTGATAACGAATTATCGTTATACTTGCCGCGTTAAACGGAGGGTCTGACATTCGCGTTGACTACGTAAGGGATGGATGATTGCTGATTTGCGTCTGCCCTGGTCTGAATAAAAACGTTTTCTCATCAGTCGCTCCACGCGACAATAAAAGTTTCCTGGCTAAATACATGCAAAGCAACCGAATAACCCTTCACAGGCCAGTGGTAATTATGTATATCACCTGCTTTAACACTGATAATCATATGTGTCTCCCGCAGAGGTTGTTAATAAGTTTCCTTTGATAACTTTTTCCATATTATTAATATACTGACAATTGTAAGGATTTATTTATTTATTTATTTATTATTTATTTATTTAGTGTTCTGTCTGACGACAGGTCCATATGAACAGGATCCTTCCATCCTTTTCTCGGACTGGGACCTGTTCATATACGTTCTTGGCAGATGATCCAGAAGTGGTTTGCCATTGCCTTCTTCTGTGTGTGAATGGAGTAATTGTTGGGATGCCACGGAGGAAAACTCCGTGTTGTCTAGACCACGGCCTTGCCCAACACAAGTTATAAATTCGGGCACCGCCGGGAATCGAACCCGAGACCCCAGGATCATTAAAGTGTCTTAGTATGCTGTTACTTTCTAAATTAATATTTAAATGGTAAACTACCTTTCATTCCGCTGTTTGTATCAGAAGAGCATCTTTCCATAACGTCGATCACCGGGTGAATAGGGGGAGTGGTGGTACAGTGCATACGAACCTTAGGCAACCTGTTCAGCTTTTCAGTACGATATTAGTTGCTTAATTGCGTTTTGTAACCAATTATTACGGTTTTAAAATAAATAAGGATGAAATGAAAGGAACATGTCGCACGCATGGGAAAAATGAGCGATTCGTACTAAATTTTTGTAGGCGGATAATGTGAAAGGAACAGAGAACATGGGACGATAATATTAAAGTACATCTCATGTAAATAGAATTTGATGGTGACTGAGCTCATAAGCCTCGCTACACGATAGCACTGGGCGAAATTGGAGGAGCTGTCGATCCATGAAAATCTTATCTCAGAGAAAGAACAATACTCCAAACCCACTGTACTTGATACGAAAACACAACAAGCTAGAAAAATGGTAATCCCAGGCAATGGACTTGATTGCCGCCAGGGGCCAATCCAGTCGCGTCCTGCCCTGACTGAAAGGTATGTGATCAGATATTTGATTTATACGCCGCAGAGCCCCCAGCAGCTTTTATATTACGTTACAAAGAGGTGTATCCCGTTCTGGAAGAAGAAACCACACCCCACAGCTGTCGCCAGCCACAGCAACAACGGCCTAAGTACGTGACCGTCTCCTGGGCTGTCGCGCAGAGTAGTCTGACAGAACAGGACCGACGTTTCAGAGGTGTTCGCTGCCTCCATCATGAGCACGATGAGTGATGATCGAGCTAGTAAGCATCCCTGAAACGTCGGTCTTTTTCTACCAAACTACACCGCGCGACACCCCAGAAGACAGTCATCGATGGAACGAATTCTCTCACGAGCAATGACCCAAGTCCAGAGAGAGGATGGAACGTGATCGCTTTTTATAAAAGTTGATGAACAAGGGCAAATATTAGAATACACAAAATACAAAGCACAACTTTACACGTTGTTTTGAATGGGTGTGGCACTACTATTCGCGACTGTAATCTTGCGATTTGCGGGGGCGAGGAAGTGGGATAGTGGGAGGAGGAAAGATAGCGCCTGCCTTTAACTTCCTGCATTCCTTCCAAGGCTCAAGATTACAGACGCGAACAGTAGGTCTCTCGCA